>PVJO010011613.1:0-59022 GCA_004026905.1 Hystrix cristata | reverse complement strand
TTTTTCCCCCTTGATTCATCTAGCTCTTTATTTGTGTCCTCTTTGAAGCCATTGATCATTTAAAATCAAGTTTTAAAATAATTTGTCTGGTACTGCATCCATTTCAATATCTTTATTTTCATTTCCATGATGAGTTACAGATCTTTGGAGGAGCATACTGCCTTGTTTTTCATACTTCTTGAGTTTCTATATTGAGATTTGTGAATCTATCTCATGGATATTTCTTTTACTTTTATATGAGGATCTTCTTAGTGTCCAGTCTTCTTTTGAAGGTTTGATCCAGAGCACTATTCAGGGAAAACAAACCACAGAAATGATCATGACCTAAAGACCTTGACCAGACATGGGCATATAGTAAAAATTTATTTAAAATCTAATTAATTAAAATTTTAAAAATTAATTAAATTAGTTAAAAGTAAAAAAGATGCCACTTTTAACAATAGAAAACAGAACAGGTGTAATAATGTAGAATAAATTAAAAGTAAATATTAAAAGATTAAAAGCAAAATTTATAAAATAATAATAAAATTGAAAAGTAGGGAAATGAAAAATGGAAGAAGTATAATTTTAAAAAAGGAGGAAGAAAAAAATGATGGAGTAGAGACTGGTAGCAAAATTTAGCCCCCCGCCCCCAAGATTTAAAATCCAAATGCTGAAAAATACCAACTTGTGGAAGAGAAAAAGAGAAGCACATCACCAGGAATCAGGAAGGAACTGACAGGAAAAATTAGAAGCTACAGAGAAGTTCAAAACACTTTAATTCAGTGATGGTGAACCTATGGCACATGTGCTACAGCAGGCATGCAGAGCCCTGCTGTGGCACATGAACCAAGTCACCCAGCATCACTCCAGTAGCTGAGCTCTGGATAACAGCGCACACAGAAGTCGTGCATGTGTGGAAAGAAGTAGCAGTGCTAGGTGATGACATCACCTGTGACTCATTAGTCATGATTTGTCCAAGCTTCACTTGGCCAGTCAGTGGGCTCCCAAGCTGGGACTAGCTGTGTTGATTTTATTAACACAAGATTTTAGCTTCGAGTTTTCTTATGAAAAACTGGAATTTAATATCTAAGATTTAGTAAAGTGATGCTCTAATAAACAAACTGAGATTATTTTAATGCTGTGCTGTCCCCCTGGCATATTCGAATCTGCAGCATCATATTTGTCTGTTTGTGAAGAATATATGAAAACAAGGGCAAGGGTATATATATTTGCTTGGACTGCTGGTGACTTTAGCAGAAGTCCCCACAAAGAAGGAATTGCACTCAGATATCTTTTTCACAGGAGACCAAAAGCTGGTGGTGAGTGGAACGTTGCTCCATTGCACTGGTAGTCAGCAAATTCAAGAGGAACCACAGTTGAGAATTATTGCTATAGATTGTTGATTCAGGGAATACCCAATTCTTTAGTATTAACTAATATTTTTACTTTTTGGTATAGGGATACATTTGTATTGGGTGCTTTGTTTTTTAAAACATTTTGTGCTTTTGCAAACTCCAAGTCCTGAATGCCAAAAAGTGACTACAGCAACAAATAAGCAAACAAACAAACAGGAAACAGATAGTGGAAGATCAATCCAAGAGGCCTGAACAGAGTCATCTGGAGTGACTGAATGCACCAGGAAAGTGTTACGTATTCTGTGTAGTGTTGTGTGTCACACATATCAAGTGTCTGATGGCACTTTGACATCAACCACAAAAGTGTTGCTGAACTTGGTGCAACTGAAAGTTTCTTAAAGAGAAACTGAGGAAATATCATTCCCAGTATCTTAGTTTTTACAACTGTCTTTCTAAAACAATTCATCAGAGAGTGTCCAGCTTTCAAATTTCACTGTGCATAGCA
Organism: Hystrix cristata; assembly: GCA_004026905.1. NCBI lineage: Eukaryota > Metazoa > Chordata > Mammalia > Rodentia > Hystricidae > Hystrix > Hystrix cristata. Next base: position 57,180 of record PVJO010011613.1, on the reverse strand, counting down.
AAACATGGTAAACCCCTTTCTGATGAGGATTTTATCAAAATGGCCATATTGTCTGGGATAGTTCCCTTTTTTCATGATTTTTCAAACAAGGATAAAATTATGCAATGCATCTCTGAGATGCCACTTAGCATAAATACTGTTAAAGATTGAGTCCTCTGCATGCAAGTAATGTTACACAGCAGCTCACCACTGACTTACAAAAGACAGTCTGTTACTCCATGTGCTTGGAAAAAAACACAGATATAAATAATCATTCAAGGTTGTTGGTGACATCATGAGAGAAGAGCTGGTGAAACTGTTGTCTTTGTCTGGAGGAACAAATACAATAAATATCTACAATGCTGCAATGGAGGCTTTTTTGTCACAAGATATAGCACCAGAAAAAGTGATTTCAGTTAGTAGTGGTGGGGCACCTGGCATGGTGGGGGCAACATCTAGTTTCATACGGTTCTTTGTTAAAGAAACAAAACATCCAGTCATTCAATTTCATTGTATTATACATCAAAAAGCTCTTTGTGCTAGGAAAAATAGGAAAAAAATTAGATGATATCCTCAAAAATGTCACAAAAATGGTGAATTATATCATGGCCTCATGTTCTTAATTTTCTACAGTTTCAAGCACTTCTTGATGAAGTTCAGGAACACTATAATGCTTTACTTATGTACAATAATGCCCAGGTGCTATGCAGAGGATGAGTCCTGGGGAGACTTGTAGCCTGTTTGAAATTAAGATGTTTATGAAAAAAAGGGCAGAGATATATGCAGCTCATTGATATGGCCTGGCTTAACAACCTCATTTTTTTCTTTGTTTGTTTTTTACAGATTTTGCACTAAACTTCAATGTTCTGAACAAAAAACTATGAGGTATAAGGAAAACAGCAGAAAAGATTTTTTTGCTATGAAAACATTTGAGAGAAACATTTGCAGGTTTTTGAAAGAGACTTTGTAAGTGAGCAGGTGAAATATTTTCCAAATCTAAAAATGCATTTAGAAAATTCTACATTTGCAGACAATTCTACAACCCATCAGGAAATCTACAAGGAATTTTCTAGCATTGTGGCAGCTGCAAAGGAGAATTTTAGTAATGGATTTTTACAGCTCTGTAAGATAGAGACAACTCTGTGTTTTCTTCTTCAGATAAAGCCAAATTTGAATAACTTGATATTTCCTGCTTACACCAGTTAGATTTTGGAAATAGAGCTATTGGAATTTCAAGAAAACTCTCTCTGGAAAAATAAATTCTATGACCTCAGTGCAACACTTGAGAAAATATGGTGTGAAGTGATGACAAAGGATAGCACAGTTGGTTGTTCTGAAAATGAAATCCTTAAAGTATGGTATTCCCTGCCAAAAAATTTTAAGCCAATAAAAGCACTTGGGATTGCTTTTCTTACCTTGTTTAGATAATCTTGTGCTTGTGAAGAGCTGTTTTTATCTTTAAATTATATCAAATCTGATTCAAGAAACAGACAAACAGATGACCTCAGTGCTGCATGTGTTGCTCTCAAACTAATGAAGTGTGAGGCAAAGTTTGACAAATTATGTTGTTGCATGCATGCAACAGCAAAGATACATTAATTGTGCAAAAAAGGGCCAAACGCAAACTTTTACCTTTCAATAAAAAGCTGTTCATATCATTGTAAGCTCTGTTATTGTGTTTTTTTTAAAGACAAATGATGTTAATGCATGAGTTATTTTTCCTCAACTAAAACCTCAAGTTCAAGTTTAATTGCAGAGTCAGCACTTTATAATAAATAAGTGGGTTTTGGGTTGCAGTTTGGGCACTCAGTCTCTAAAAGTTTCCCCATCATTGCTATAGTTAATCACACCCCGAGTGTATCACTGAAAGGGAAACTAGCTAAAGAGATCGCCACACTAGTAGCAAGATCTGTATATTCTAAGTGTCCACACACCTAAGCACAAACCAAACCAAACTCAACAAACAGACCAACAAAACAAAACAAAACAAAACAAAAAAACCCAGTGGAACCATGAGAAGACAAAGCAACAAAATGCATCCTCAAAGCCCCCTAGCTCCCCAAAAGCCAGTCTATGGGGTGTTGAGGAGGAAGAAAGCAAAAACCATGCAACTGAATTATTCACAAGGTTACAGAGGAGATTAAAAAACAGACCAATTATGTGCTTGGTGAGCACACAGAAAGTATTACTAATCAGATAATGGAGGTAATAAAGAAAACAATCAGGCAGATTACCAAAGACATTAACAAAAAGCTAGTTGAGCTAAACAAAATAATACAAAGCATGAGTGATCAATTTAGCAGGAACTAGAGTACATGAGAATATTCTAGACAGAAATCCAGGAAATTAAAAATTATGTTGAAATTATGGGCAGCAGAAATTAACATTATGAGGACAGAATATCATAATTAGAAGATAGAGATACTTTGAAAGACCAATTACTCAGAGGTACCTTAAAAACAACAAGAGATCATGAAAAATAGATTCATCAGCTGCTAGAGGATGTAAAGAAGACTAATCTAAGATTAATTGGAATAAATGAAAAACCAGAAGACAGGACAATGGGCATAGAAAAGCTATTTACAGAAATAATACCAGAAAACTTTCCATACATTGGAAAAGAATTAAACAGGTGAAAAAGTAAGCCATAGAGAATCCCAATAGCCTCAATCAAAAGAAAACCTCCCCACATCTCATCATTGTCAAAATACCAGAAGGCCAATACAAGGACAGAATCTTAAAAGCTGTTAGAGAAATGCAATGAAACACTTATACAGGCAAATCCATAACAATTACAGCAGACTTTTTAACATAAACCTTAAAGGACAGGACTGATCATAGTGAAGGGTTTCAAGCCCTATTAGATAATTTTTGACCCAGAAATGTACTCTGGAAAATTTTCTTTCAAAATTGATGGAGAAATAATGTATTTTCACGGCAAACAGAACCCCAGGAAAACCACCAAACCAGCACCATGAATAGTTCTCAAGGATATCCTAGAAAGAGGCAATGAAACCAATAATGCCTAAAAATTTAATAGAATAAATATACCAGGGAGGGTGATCAGTTAAGCAGAAGAGTGGGGGTGGGGAGGAAACAAAGAAAGGGAAATCATCACCAGGAAAATAACGCAATGACAGGAACAAGTCAACCCCTTTCAGTGATGATTGTCAATGTGAATGGTCTCAGTTCCCTATTCAAAAGACACAGTTTGGGAGAATGGACTAAGAAAACCCAACAATGTGCAGTATAAAGAACACATTTAGTCAAAAAAGAAATACATAGATTAAAAAAATCAAAAAATGAAAAGCAATAGTCCATGTAGTTGCAAATCAGAAAAAAGCAGGTGTGGGTGTTCTAATTTCAATCAAAGTGGATTTTGGATTTCAAGCCAAGACTGATCAAAGAGACAAAGGATGTTACAAGGGAACAAGTCAAGAGGAAATGACAACAATTATAAACACACACACCAATCACTGCGATGCTCAATTTAATAAACACTATTGGATATAAAAAAAAATCACAAAAACAGCACTATTACAATGGGGGATTGCAATACCCCACAAATAGATCAACTAGATAAAATTTAAAAAGAAATGTTAGAGTTGAACCAAGCCTTTGGATAAATGGATTTAATAGATATTTACAGAGTGTTCCATCCAACAAGAATGGAATACACATTCTTCTCAGCAGTACATAGAACTTTATTCAAAACTGACCACATGCTAGTTCATAAAGCATACTTAAAGAATTGAGATTATCCCATGCTAATTATCAGATCAGAAATGAATGGCAAAACCCCCCCACAAAAATTATGTACACTTGTGGAAATTAAACAGTACTCTCTTGAATAATCAATGAGTCACCAAATAAATCAGGACAGAAATTAAACAGTTCCTAGAATCAAACACTAACTTCAGTACAATGTATTGGAATGTTCGGGAACAAGGAAATCATTCCTGAGTTTATAGCTGTGAATGACCACATCAGAAAAACATAGTGAACCAAAACAAACAACCTAATGATGCACCTCAAAGTCCTAGAAAAACAAGAACAATTCAAATCCAAAGCTAGTACAAGGAAAGAAATTATGAAGATCAGAGCAGAAATTAATGAAATTGAGACTAACAAATAATTACTAAGAATCAATGAATTGAAGAATTGGTTCTGTGAAAGAATAAACAAAAGAGACAAAACCTTAGCTAATATTACCAGTTTTCAACAAAAGAAAGAAAACACCCAAATCAATGCAACTAGAATTGAAAAAGACAAAATCACTACAGACTCTCCTGAAATTCTGAAGATTTTTATTTTATTTTATTTTTTTTTTAAATAAAAGAGAAATGAGAAGGTTTATTTCAGGTAGAGACATAGTATGCACTCACAAGTGTGGGTGCTCAGAGAAAGGAAGCACAATACAGTTGGGAAATGGGAGTCTTTTATGGGTTTGGGTTTTTGGGAATCTGTGCAATTTGATAAGCTAGAGTCTTGGTTTTGTCTAGTGGACTGGAAAGAACAGCCCACTCAAAGTGAAATGATGGTCAATTCATAAGGGAAGTCCTAAAAGGATGGTCCATTCACGGGTCAAAGAAGATAATTTTCAAGTAAAAAGGAAATTGGCAGACCTGTTCGTAGCTGAGAGGGAGTTGCCCAGGTTTACTGTTTTGAGAGAAGAAAGATTAAAAAAAAAAAAGTAAATAAACTGGGCTTGTGTTCTGAAGCTGCAGTTTTCCCCAAAAGCACAATTTTGAAAAACTTGATTTCCTCACTTTCATGCTACCTAGTTTGCATTTCTTCTACCTCATCCAACCCTCACAAGACTTCGGTCCCTTATTAAGGGTTGCAGACCGCCATGGTCCATCTTCAGTAACTGCTTCTGGCTGAGGCAGGGCCTTGATCCTGCCTAGCCGGGGACTCAATGTCTTGTCCTGGCTGATCTAAAGGACACAGAGGAATATTGGTTCCATCTTTGGAAGAGCCATCAACTTGCAATAGTCTGAAAAGGAGAGGAAGGACATATGAGACATTACCCCACAGCAACAATGAATTATGCGACAGACAAGAATTCCAGTGCACAGCGTCACAGCCAGAAAAATGAGGGCTTCCTCCCACCACGTTGTTCCAAGGAACCAGGATATTAAGTCGTCATCAAAGTTCATGGCAGAGTCTGACATTGCTTTGGTTTGTGAATCATGCAATGTACAGGGCACATTTGCAGAGTTGTGGGGAATGTACACACAACATTCTGTTTTGATAGTGGCATATATCCCACTTGTACTGCTTTTAAAATATCTAGGGCCATTCAGTTTTGTAGAATGCCTTTTTCATTTTTATTTCTTTTTAAAAATTTTTTTCTTTTTAAAAAAATTTAGCGGTACATTTTAGAGATACACAATGATCACATTCATCATAAGGAAATTTTACCTTTACATGATATATCTTGCTTTTTATTTTTCTCCTTTCCTTCCCCTCCCTTCAATTGCTCTTCCCCTCCTTATTTACAAAAGCTTTGTTTCTATTTTTTCCTTCTATTCTTTTTTTCTTGTCCCACCATTCCTTTTCCCCTTCCTCTTGTCTTGCTCCCCTTCCCTTTAGAACAATTTTTCCCTTTTCCCAATATGCATATATATTATATATTTTGGTCCTTACTTACACTTTTGATTTCTCACACCAGAGAAATAATGCAGTATTAAACCCACGTGTCCAATTTATTTCACTTAAGAGTATGGTCTCGAGGTGCATCTATTTACCTAGAAAGGTCTCAAAAAGCATATCCTTCTTTATATTTCTGAATTTAATGATGTAATGCCCTCTGCAGTGTCATTTAGAGCTCTTTGTGTATAGTAAAAGATTCAATATGCCCCACCAAATCCTCAAGTCCTATTTGGGGAATAGAGATAGCAGCTAGATAATCTTACCAGTGGAAAACTGATCTGGTCCATTGATGCTTCCGGACTGGGAGGTTATCTAGTTCATCTATGGTTTTAACTCAGTGTTCTTGGACCCATGAATACACTAATGTACATCTTTCTGTCCACCCTGTCCACCCAAGGCCATAGGTTTGTACCACAGAGCCGCTGGGTACCATGTGGTGCTGGCCATCTTATTCCAGCTCATGCCTTCCAGTGAGTAGCAAACAAGTCAGTCTCTCTTAACACAATACTGTGATTACAGCTCTGCCCCACATTTTCAGTGGCATTGCTCCACCTATCATAAATATGGTTTTCTATTCCCAAGAAAGAGGTGCTAATAGGCTGAGTCTACTTCTTTTTTATATGTAGCCAAGCTTTGATGTAATACTACTATTATTTTTTATAATTTTGGTTATACTTTTCCTTTGGGTGTTAAAGACTTAAGTCACAGTAAGACCCATGTCAATCACAATTAATCTCGCTCTCTATGTATATACCAAAGTCAGTTCAGGCTCCTCAGACATTACTTTTGAGGCCATTTTCAGCTCTTCTTAGCTCTTTAGTTTTTCCTCTGCCAGGATGGGTCATCTGCCAGGATGGGTCTGTGCTAGACCACATGGCTTTTGTTGGAAGCATGGGAAGACTTCCCCTTTTAGTGACCTTCCTCTCAGTACAATGGAGACTGGTTGACACCTGTCCTCTGAGCTCCTTCAATCTCCATGCTCGGGAGGGTGTGTGACTCATCAGAGTTGTAGGATCTTGTAGAGACGTCTCATGTTGTGGGTTCTTGTTGGCCTTGGAGGGCCAGGGCAAACATATTGGCTGTCTTCTTAACCCAGTTACCATTCTAACTTTGTTCATCAAGCCTTAGTCGTTGGACACCCAGAAGAGCAGTTATACCAGTATTGGAGTGGGAACAGTAAGATTAACTATCATAAGTATAGCCAGAGAATTGTTATTTTTTTCAACCATGGCTGTCTTAGAAATCAAATTCCTGTAGAATGTTAACAGATAATGGCTATAAAGTTTTAATAGGACAATTTAAAGTCAAGAGCAAATAGCATCTTGGGATAACAATTATGTTGGTATTATTTTACTAGAACCATTAGGTCTCTTTATCTCTAAAATATATTTAAATTCCCATTTCAGTATAAAATAGCATTTTAATCAGTCACCTTTATCTAGTTACATAAATATTAAAGGACATAAACACAATTCACCTAAATTTGTTACCTTTTAATAGAGTGCCATTTAAGTAGAATGTGCTTATTTATTTTATAGGTGTACTTGGCATGTTACCAATGTCTACTTCGTAATCATTATAGTGACACTCCCTCAACTGTACAGGATGTAGGAACATTTCACTATCACAACACAATTATGGAACAGTCACATAAACATAAACGTGAAAAAGTCCATCAATATGAACAACATCAACCTGGAGGTCATCAGTCTGATAAGATGTCTTTCTCGAATCCTGCATCTTTATTTTTAAATTTTTAAATTTTTTTTAACCAAGAACATGTATTGGTACATTGTATACATAATGATCACATTTTTCACAGTTATTTTGTACCTGTACATGATGTATCTTGGTCCCCTGCCCCTTCCCTACCCCACCCTTCCATTTCCCCCTTTCCTTATTTACAGCAGGTTTATTTATACTTTTCCATTTTTTCTCTTTTCCTTTTCTTTCACTTTTCCCTTCCTTCTTTTCACTCTTTTCCCTTTCTATTTCTCCTCTTTTCTGAATATTATCTTTCTTTTACCTAAGATCTATTATGCCTCTGTCTTTATGCACACTTATGGTTTCTTAGAGAAACAATTTGATGTGTACTTATGATCGACTGATTTATTTCACTTAAGAGTATGTTCTCAAAGTGCATCCACTTACCTACAAATGACTCTAGCTTATCCTTTTTTATGGCACAGTAGTACTCCATTGTATAGAAAAACCACATCTTTAGTCATTCATTAGTTGTTGGTCATTTGGGTTGTTTCCAAGACTTAGCTGTTACAAACTGAACACACACGTATTTAATATACCATGAGATTAGCACTAATTAGCATTACTGCTACATAGGAACCTTTAATATATTTACTTAATTTTTATTCTAAAGGTAAAATTTAGATTCCTTTAACAGGTTTACAAGGTGTAACTGTACTGACAAGAATTAAAGGACATCTTTAGAGCTCTTATAAGTTTAGGAAACAGTGTTAATGACCATGCATAGACTGATTACTCAATATACAAATGTATCTCACATTCCACCATGCCCAGCCTAATATTGTCATTTTAAAAAATTATAAATTAAGAATCATTAGATAGTGTCTCCATCATGCATTCCACTTGTTATTCAATGCTTCTAATGTTTAGAGCAGTACCTTATGCATCGATCCTAAGAAAGTGTTTGTTAATAAATAAATCAGGAAAAACATTATAAACAAAACAGAAAATACAATCTTACACTTATGTGAAGGGGAAGATACTACACTGGGATTATTAAATGGCATCCCAGTTGTTAAATAATAAATAAAAACGGAACTGATTTAAATATAGACCCAAGAAACAGTCAATATTCATGAATAAATAAACAAAAAGATGGGTATGTACACAGGCCAAAATTACTGGACATGCATGAAAACAATAGGTACCGTTGGTTAGAACTTTGGCGTATGCTAATCCCAGTGTGGGATCTTCCCCTTTATATAAGTGTAAGATTGCATTTTCGATTTTGTTTACAATGTTTTTCCTGATTAATTTATTAACACTTTCTTAGCATCGATGCATAAGTACTGCTCTAAACATTAGAAGCATTGAATAACAAGTGGAATGCGTGATGGAGACACCATCTAATGATTATTAATTTATAATTTTTTAAAATGACAGTATTAGGCTGGTGGTGTGTGATTGCAATCCCAGCACTCAGGACACTGGGGCCGAGGGATCACTCACTGTGAGTTCGAGGGCAACCTGGGTTATATAGTGAATTCAAGGCTGCCCGAACTATAGAGTGAGACCATGTCTCAAAAAAAAAGAAGACAATATTAATTTGTATCATTGCCTTGGGGTAGGGGAATGATAATAATGTTTTCTTGGATTATAACTTTTTTTTGCTAGAAATCAGCTTGCTTTCTGCTATTTTCTAACTATAATTTATACTATTAATTTCTGAAAGAATCCTTGCCCACAACAAAACCCTTAGCGCCTCTGCTGGTTAACATTGCCTTAAAAATTACTTTGATATTTATTATTTTATCTTTAGATTAAAAACATCATCATAATGTCATGACGGCTACTATGTACCCTCTTGCATGATGGCCCACTCTCATACTGTAGAGTGTACTTCTTTTTCTATTTTGCTTGGCCCAAACGTCTCTGCAGAGCCTGTTTCTTTTCCTACATTTAATAAAACTTTGCTACCATTAAAAAAATCACCACCACTAGAGGTCCTTAATATCAACCTTAAAAATGCATCACTTTTGAAAAGTATTATGCAGAATTATGAATAGCGATGGTCCTGTTAAAAATCAGAAGTTACACTCAAATTAGGTAATTTCAAAAGACCGTTTAGAAATGTTGCAGGCAAAATTTAGAATAGCAAACCACACCAGAGCCCCCAAATGGGGAAACGGTGCTGCTCCCGGACTTGCAGAAGAGAGGGAAAGCAGCAGAGCACAGAAGGAAGTGGAGAGGGGATCTGGCTGCAGATGAGTGCCCAGGGACAGCTTTGGCCTCCCACGGAAGGAGGCAGCCAGCTTCCAGTGCTGCATTCTCCTAAAGCCACCCACCTGCTGTGAGGCAGCCCGTTACAGCACCCACTGGGTCCACAGGGCAGGGAGTTCCTGTGGAAGATTAGGGTAGAAGAAAGCACAATGTGGATTTGCAAAAGTGAATGAAAAGCTCAGCACAGGTCTTAACTCATCCATAAACTGGAATTCCCAGCTATTCACTTTTGTTATTAAAATAATGAGAATTTATTCCTACACACTTTTTCATGTCTACATGACAATGCTGTATGATCCCCTTTCATAAAAAAATCCTCTCTCCCTATATTTTCCATCTCTGATTCACTCAATCAGTATTTATCGAATCTTTGGAGTATAAGCAGGGTGTGCAAAGAGCTGTGAGGTGGAGAATCAAGGAGAGAAACCATCTCGTGGAGTCCTGTGAGCTGAGGCTTAGTGCAGAGCAGGGCCGACTAGATCTTCACAGGATAGAAAGTGCGGGAAGCTTCCTGAAGGAGGCGATTTGGGCATGATGTTTGCTCAAATGTAATTATTTGTTCTTTGTTTATTCTCATGCTTATTAAATTTTTAACTCTTCAGATATCTATTGTAGGTGATACGATAGATTTTTTCTTGCTTCCCCCTCCCCAGTTTTGTCATTTTAGTTCTTAATTGTGAAACTGTTAACTCGGTACCAACCATGTAAACCTGAGCTTGCTGTCTCACAAAGTCAAAGAATGCAGCTGTGGAGAGAAGGGCAAAGTTAAGAGAGTGTTTATTGGAAATAATAAGGAAAATAGCTCTGGCTTCTGGGAAGGGACTCCAAAAGTGGCATTCCAGGTGCTTTCTTTGATTTGGTCTTATATAGCTAAGTAGTGCTTGGGAGGCTTTGTAATGTAGAGTTTACAAAAAGTCGGTTCTTGGCTGAGGTTAAAGGAAACCAGTTTCAAAGGAAGCTGGTCACTGTGCATTTTAAAGTTCTTCCACATCCATTTAGGTGGTAGGGAGGAGCTGTTGACTAATTTAACATAGTTTGTGTAAAAGCTTCTTTCCTGGGAGGAAGGGTTCTTATGTGCCTATTCTTATCCTAACTCTTTATCCTTTTTCCTGCGTTTGCTTTTACATATCTGAGCTTAATTAGCTGCATGGCTTAAATTAGCTCTTCACTCTGTATATGTGCTACTTTCTTTGTATCAAGCTGATCTGTCTTCACCCTGCCCCTTTACATTATTATGCTTTATTACACTTCTTAATATGAATTAAGACGTGGGTTTAAGATATTGTATGTAGATGTGATTGTTTATGAAAGTACTAGAGTGGAAGGAACACTACTTGCACAGGACATATTAGTGCATGTAGTAAAAATTTAATGCTGTTGTGAACTCCTGTGAGCATGCATTTTGCAGTTCCTCTCCGAATCCCATCTTTGGATAAACTAGAAGGTGTGTTATTGTCATCTCAAAAGGTATACCTATTTTTATAGTGGTTAGTTATATTGCCGCATCTCTGTCAGAGAGACTGCACGTTATTAACCGTGATCAATGTGTGAAGACACGAGCGTCACACATACAGTCACTGTCCTTGGCTCATTTTCATAGTATCAATGGCCTTTTGCCCTGTAGCAGTATTGGCTTTCAGTCTCCATCTTTTTATATATTCCCACCTTTATCGTGCCACCTCTGGAAGGCCAGGAACTATTGTCTTGCCCTCTCTTCAGTGTGTAGGTCTTGACATCCCTCAAGGTTCATTTTATCATTCTCCTATTGTGTGTATTTCAAAGTTTTTTTTTTTAATTACATGTTCAGATAATCCCATATTTTCCCTTTGTTTCTAGTCTCCATTTTCCATGGTGTTAGAGTTTGTCGTTGTTTGTAAGAGCTAAATCACACAGCTTGTTACTCCTGAAGGCAGAAACCCTCATCTTTTCCTCATCGTCTCTGTTGTAGCCATAGCTCTATATTTTTTTTTCCAATTCAACTTTTTATGCTTTCTCTCTTCTATTCTTGATGTACTGTGCCAGAAGTTTAAAATTTTATTAGTTTTTAAAAAAAATTTATTTTAATGGTTCATTTTAGATGTACATAGTGATAACATTCATCATAGGGGATTTGTACCTGTACACGATATATCTTGTTGCTTCTTTTATCCCCATTCCCCTCCCCTCACCCCCTCCTCCCTCCCTATTTACCAAAGTTTTGTTTCCATTTTTTCCTTCCATTTCTTATTTCTCTTGTCCCTCTGTTCCTTTCCCCCTCCCTTGTTCCCTTTCTCATTTGGACATTTTCTTCCCTTTCCCAGTATAATACATTTTAGTCTTTATTTACACTTTCAGTTTCTTACACCAGAAAAACAATGCAGTATTTAAACATGTGTGTCCGATTTATTTCACTTACGAGTATGGTCTGAAGTTGCATTCATTTACCTAGGAATATCTCAAGCTTATCATTCTTTATGACAGAGTAGTACTCTACTGTATAAAAAAACACATTTTCTTTATCCATTCATCAGTTGATGGGCATTTGAGCTGTTTCCAAGATTTAGCTATTACAAACTGTGCTGCTATGAACACAGGTGTGCACATATCGCTGAGGTAGGATGCTTTTAATTCTTTTGGGAAGATACCAAGAAGAGGAATAACTGGGTCAAATGGAATCTAGTCCTTGCTCCTTGAGGAATCTCCACACTGATTTTCATAGTGGTTGCACCAATCTACATTCCCACCAACAGTGGAGAAGGGTTCCTTTTTCTCCACAGCCCCTCTAGCATTTGTTATTGGCTAATTTGTTGATAATAGCCATTCTTTGTGGAGTGAGGTGGAATCTCAGGGTTGTCTTAATTTGCATCTCTCAAATGATGAGTGATGTTGAACATTTTTTCATATGTCTATCTGCTGTTTCTACTTCTTCATTTGTGAAGTGTCTATTCATTTCAGTTGCCCATTTTTGGATGGGTCTTTAAATTTGGGGGGGTTCTGTTTTTTTTGAGTTCTTTATATGTTCGAGATGTTAGTCCTTTGTCAGAGGAATAGCTGGCAAAATTTTTTTCCCACTCTGTGGGTTGTTTCTTCTTTATGAGTGTTTTTAAAGATCCTTTCCTTTTACTTCTCTGTCTTCTTCATTATACCTTTGGGCATGTAAAAATAGTGCTTACATGCTGAGTATGCTCTATGATTTAATGATTTTCTCTTGTAATTATGAGTACTAAGAGGCAGGTTTTTAGAGCAGCTCTGGCTTATTTTCTAACTGGATCTACAACCTCTCAGAGAATCAATTTCATTATTTTCTATAGGTTTAGAATGACTTAATACGTGTAAAAGTGTGGACTATTTTTGAAGTAAGAGAAGGGCGTGGCGAGGGCTGGCTGGGCAGGTGGGCAGCCTGGGGAGTGCTCGGCCTGAGGGCAGAGTCCAGGTGCTTCCTCTCGATCTGAATGTAGAAGTTCTCGTGGGTTTTCTGGAGAACTTGGACAAGATAAAGGCAGCACCACGAGGAAGTGCTCTCTCACTCCCCCTGCCCCTGCACTGTCTCTTCATCTACGTTGGTGCTATGTGGGAGGCAGTATCTGTGTGTGACGCTCCAGGGCTGTCCTGTCTTTTTTATGATAGCTCAAATAGCATCCATTAGGTACAGTATGTATTTTTGCTTTGTTTTGTTGTTATTTTCTCCTTTCTCACTTTTTCTCTGTTTGGCCCACCACTCCGAGGAGCCAGTTTCTCCCTCTGTTTGCCATTTTGAATAAGCTTCGACACTGCTTTTGGCCCACTTCGTCCAATTCTTTGTTCGAGGCAGGAAGAACCTGGAACTTGGAGTACAGCTACCCGATAACATTTTCTGTCTCGTATAAAACATTGTTGAAACATCTATCATCAGTTAATGCCCTGAAGTCCAAAGGTAGAAGAACTTAATGTTTCAAGATTACCATGGCCATGTTCATGACATGAAAAAACAAACATTTGGATAAAGACCAAGAAGACCAGAAGTGTTTGAAATGTTGGCAGGCTGGCAAAAATAATCTTGGTTGCTTAATAGTGCACAAAGGTAACACAAAACACTCTTTTTAGATATGCGCAGCTTCAGCTTTAAGTTCTCTTATGGTACTTAAATATTAGACAAAAATTTTTTATACTGTAAGCATGTGAATTATACTCACTTTGAGATATTTCATTCTTTGAAGTCAAAGAAAAAAATTTTACAGTTCTGTTTTCTCTTTCTTTGATATGAATTGAATTCTCGGACAATTTGGTTGGTAAACAAGCATTTGGGACCATCTTGCTCCTGCATGTGATGGAGACCTGCAGTTGCCTTCCTCTGAATTGCAAGCCAAGACCCGAGTCAGGTTCTATGGTGGGGTTCAGTGTGGACCTTGTGGGAGAGTTTGATTCGGTTCTTATCCAGTTTGGTTTGCGACCAGAATCATGGAGGAAACTGAGTTTGTCAACCAAAGTCCATGGTATCTATAAATTTCTTGTCTTTGTAATTTATATACCAGTTGAAGTGCCTTAGACATTTAAATAATTGTATATAAGAAACAGCATCAGGGAGAAGAGGAAGTGGGAAGGGGATAAAAGAAAGAATTAAGATGTGTTATGTACACGTACCAACTCTTCACAATGAGTATAATCGTTACATACTACAAATGCGTATTAATAAAAAACACTGAGAAACGCCCCCCCCCAATCAGAAGCAGCAGCAATTCTCCTGAACTCTAGGCCCTTATCAGACCTGGACAGCTTTCTTTGCACAAACCTACATGCTAAGTGATGGTCAAAGATCAATAAAAGTAAGCTGGATGTGGTGGTGCACACTTGTATTCCCAGGACTGTGGGAGGCTGAGGTGGGAGGACTGCAAGTTGAGCCTACCTTGGGTCGCTTAGTGATTTAGTGAGACCCTATCTCAAAATAAAATTAAATTTAGAAAGGGGCGAACATACTTCCTAAACTGCTATACAGATTTAATGCAATCCCAATCAAAATAACAATAGCATACTTCAGAGAATTAGAGAAAGCAATCATGAAATTCATCTGGAACCAGAAGAGACCAAGAATAGCACAAACAATTGTGGGCAACAGGGCCAAGGCAGGGGGCATCACAATCCCTGACTTGAAATTGTACTATAAAGCTACAGTGATAAAAAACAGCATGGTACTGGCAAAAAGACAGATCCAAGTATCAGTGGAACAGGTTAGAAGATGCAGAAACAACTCCAAACACACTCAAATACCTCATCTTTAACAAAGGAGCCAAAAACCCTCACTGGAAGAAAGATAGCCTCTTTAATAAATAGTGCTGGAAAAATTGGCTTGCCACATGCTGCAAACTAAAACTAGATACATGTCTCTCACCATGTAACTAAACTAAAATTGAAGTGGATCAGAGATCTAAACATTAAAACAGAAACACTAAATCTACTGGAAGATAGAATAGGAAGAACTCTTGAAGACATTGGGGTAGGGAAAAAATTTATGAACAAACTCAGACTGCATGGGAAACAGCACAAAGGATCAGCGCTTGGAATCATATCCTATTATGAAGCTTATGCACAGCAAAAGAAATCACCAACAGAGTGGTGCGAAAACCCACAGAGTGGGAAAATATTTTTGCCAACCATTTCTCAGACAAAAGTCTAACATCTAGAATATATAAAGAACTAAAAAAAATCAGACCTCCCAAATTTAGAGACCCAATCCAAAAATGGGCATCTGAAATGAACCTCTCAGATGAAGAAATACAAATGGCAAATAAATATATGAAAAAGTGTTCAACATCACTGGTCATTCAAGAGATGCAAATTAAAACAACGCTAAGATTTCATCTCACTCCAGAAAGAACAGCTATCATCAAGAAATCAACCAATAACAAATGCTGGTAGGGCTGTGGGGAAAAAGGAACCCTCCTCCACTGTTGGTGGGAATGTAGGCTGGTCCAACCACTGTGGAAATCAGTGTGGAGATTCCTCAAAAAACTACAAGTAGAGCTTCCATTTGACCCAGCTATTCCTCTGCTTGGTATCTTCCCAGGAGAATTAAAAACATTGTACCACAGCGATATATATACAACTATGTTTATAGCAACACAGTTTGTAATTAGCTAAGTCTTGGAAACAATCCAAATGCCCAATAACTGATGAATGGCTAAAGAAGATGTGGTTTTTCTACACAATAGAGTACTACTCTGCCATAAAAAGGATAAACTTGAGATATTTTTAGGTAAATGGATGCACCTTGAGAACATATTCTTAAGTGAAATAAATCAGACACACATGAGTACATATGGAATTGTTTCTCTGATATGAGAAACCAAAAGTGTAAATAAGGACAAAAACATATAATAGATACTAAGTAAAAGAAAGATAATAGTCAATAGGGAGGAGAATTAGAAAGGGAGGAGGGGCAAAAGAAGGAAAGGAAAAAGAAAAGAAAGGGAAAAAGGGGAAAATGTAAATAAAGCTACTGTAAATAGGGAAAGGCAGGGGAGTGGAAGGGAGGGGTGGGGAAGAAGTGGGGAACCAAGATGTATCATGTACAGGTACAAATTAACTATGATGAATGTGATCACTATGTATACAATGTACCAATACATGTTCTTGGTAAATTTAAAAAAAAAAAAGGTCAAGGATATAGCTCAGGGTGAAGTTCATGAGTTCAATCCCCAATAATACAGGAAAAAAAGACAAAATCAAAACCTATATGACTAGTTCAATTCGGTTCCACAAGTATGACCTGAGCACCTACAATAGACTGACAGAACAAAATGCCACATACGTATGTATTGTATGTATTGAAAAAGCACAAAACATCAATTTAAGCCACTACGAGGGGCATCATATTAATGAAAGACTTACTGCACTATGCTGCATGTCTGTTTAAGCTCCAGAAGCATTGATTTCCACTCTGGTGACAATAGCGACGAATTTTAACTTTTTATAATAGTAAGAAAAATTTAAAAGTATCACTATTAACATTTTTACACAAGATTAGTTATTTGAATACAGGAATTGTAGAAAATTTACTCACAAATCCTTAGGAAGGTGGTATATCTGGGCAAACTTATTGCCTCACACAGTTTACTAACAGATAATTAATGTGTGCGTTTTTGGCTAATTAAAGGTAATATTTCTGAAATAATCCTTGCCTTTTTTTTTGCATAGTCTGCGTTGCTTTCCAATGTGTATTCTTTTGTTTATTGCTTTATTTCGCAACTTACTGTTTGTAAATCTGCTTTCCATTAAGCTTGTATAATTGAGTTAGGCCTGTTTAATACTGTTGTTAATAAAATACTTTCCACAATTTTCATTTAGTTCTCTTTGGATAGTTAAACACTCGTTTAAAACCAATAATGTCAGAGTAACGTTAATGTGGTTCTTAACTGCCTTATATCACTGTGTAACGTGAGAGAGGCTGATAATTTCCAGTTTTGCGTATGACAACAGTCTCAGATAGATTACTAAACTCATCAAATTCAAGACCAAGTTAGAGAAGAGCGGTCCCCAGTTTCCCTTACTCCCTCCTCAGCCCCCAGCAGAATTTCCCCACCAACAAAATAACTTACAGAGCCTCCCACACTCCTCAGAGAACAAAAAGAGACTTAAGCATCCCAAAGTGTTTGGTCTCTTGCCAAAATATATTTGCATCATTTATCTTTTGAAATTTTTCATGGAGTGTGTTTAATAGAAACAAGATTGTTTTAACTTTGTTATAAAAAGCCATCTGGAACTGTTGGAATACGTTACGTAATTGGATAAACATTGGAAATAATTTGGAATTTGGCAAGACCACCAGTTGCAATGTAAAACAAAGAGATCAGAAAATTACATTAAGAAAATCCTGAGAATCTATATTTTTTCTTTTCTTTTCTTTTCTTTTTGGTGCTGGGGATCAAACTCAGGGCCTTTTTTTTTCTATTTTTAAAATGATATTTTTCTATAGAAGTATTATAGTTACTTTATAGAATAACTGTTATCTATGAAGGGAAAAATTTCATGTTCAATTCTACAAATATAACTGTACCAGTATGTTTCTAGTTTATACTCTGTTCTCCCAAATCTATTTTTTTTAAAAACACCATTATACTCACAGTGATCATCTAATTTTTATTCTGCTATTCCACCACTTAATATATTAAATGACCATCACACTTTCAAATGAGAATATTCAAAACAAAGAGTTAAATTTTCAAATGCTTTTGTTTATTGTGAGTCAATAAGTCACTGAAAAGAGGACTTTTAGATATAAATGACTTTTAAGTGAGAGTTGTCATACTAAAGTGAGAAAACATGAAACAGATTTATTACTCCAAGTGAAAAAATTGTCAGTATTTATTATGTAAAGCATGAAGTCTTGACATTTTAAAAAATTGTCCAAGATATGTTTTTAAGTATTTCTGTGCTCATTTTCTTCCTAGTTAACCTAAGGCACACAGTTGCTATTTTGGGGGAGTCGGTGAATTTGAACTTACTAACGGAATATAAAAAAAACAAGTAAAATAATAGAATATTTTAAACTTATTTTTAAATAGCTTAGCAGAAAAAATAGGCTACAGATGAAACAACATAACAAACTTGGATAAATTCTGAATTTGTGTCCTATATACATTTTATTATTTTCTTTATTAATGTGTAATTTAAAAAAATTAAATAAAAAGTAAAAAAGAATACAATAGTACCACTTCTGACTACCAAAAAGAAATCTCATCATGACCTTGACTTGTGGGATTCATGAAGAAAAAAAAGTTTTCCAAACTGTTTATTTCCCATTAATATATCAAGAGCCAGGTCTGGGAACTTAGCTTAGAGAGTTTCTTCCTAGCTTTGAAATGGTACTCCCTTAAACGATAAAGGCTAGACCTGGAGGCTTGATATTCTAGGGCACACGAGGGATATGAAGAAAGAAGAAACCCTGGGTCTGCCTATTATGTTCCCAGGAAACTGAGATGTGAGAGTAACATACACGTCTTGACCTCGTCTCTCAAGGCCGAATCCTGCAAAGAAGGAGCGATCAGCTGAGTGTATGGGAACGTTTATTCTGGGGTTGCTCCTATTCCTTTGCAGGGAGCTTGTCCTGGCATGGGGCAGGATGGGCGGAACAGTGTGAATGGGCAGAGACATGGCGTGCTTCATGCTTCTGATCCTCCTCCAGAAGTCTCAGAAATAGATTGCAACGTATATGAGATGGGTCTTCACCGACCACACAGGGGCAGGCGCAGGGGCAGGGCGGGAGCAGCACACGTCTGAGGGGGAAGCCCTAGCGTAGGCCTCCACCTTCCCCGATTCCATGAGCAATGAGCTCTCTATTGGCAGCTTCATGTCACTTTGGGAACATTGTTGGGATGGGAGGGACTTGAGAGTAGATATTTAAGCAATGTAAATCAGAAAGGACTGAGTTATCAGACAGATTTCTTAAAGTTGGAGAGAGATTCTATATTTCAAAAATTAAAATAATTTTATCCCAGTCTCTACTCCTCAGTGGGGAGAGGAGGCAAGACCACCACTAGACTTCTGGAATCTCATTCTGTCTCTCCAGAAGCTTCTTCCAGAATTTTTCTGCTCATCTTTAAGTACACTTATCTGTGGGAGAGACTGCTCTCTCACCATCAATTCCTGGTGTCCCTTCATTAATAAAAGCCTCCCGTGTTTTATATGGACACACTCAGTTAACGATTGCATTTCTAGGCTCCCTGGGGACTACGTGTGGTCATGTGGTGATTTTCTCGACAATGATATCATTAAAAATGGTGTGCAACCTTGCTTAGTCATGTCTTTAAAAGGACTCCATTTTCTCCATCCCTTCTCTTCCATGCTCTGGGGCATGGAGAGAGTGGAGCAGCCATCTTCATCTAGAGACAGAGGGCATCGTTTTGGTAACAGGTGTCCTGTCAGTTTATGACTGCTTCTATCTAGCTGTGACATTAAAGAGAAATCTCTATTTTATGAGCCACCGTAGTTTGAGGTCATTTTGTTACAGAAGATTAGTATGCTGAATAATATACATATGTAGTCATGCATCACTTAACAACAGCACTGTGTTTTGAGAAATACACCTTCAGGCAATTTTGATATTGCATGGACATCATGGGGTGCACTTACACAGACTTGGATAGTACAGCCTACTACATACCTGCTCTACGTGGTAGATTTGTATATGGTGTTGTCTATTCATAGGGTCATGATGAAAAAAACAGCATGAGATAGAAGCATATACAAAAGCAAATGGTATGACCAAGAGGTGCAGTTAAACACAAGATATGTGAGATACTGCTGGTATAGCACAGTATGCTGTTTTACAGTAAGCCTTTTTTACACTCTAAAATAATGATAATAGTATAGCAAACACATAACAAGTTCCAGGGCTCTTTATTTTCATTACCAAATATTATGTGGTATGAAAAAATCCTATGACTGGCAATGCATTAAGTTTGTACCAGGGTCACAACGAACATACACATAATGTCCTACTCTACTCTGTCTTTATGGTGGCTGTGACGTCACTGGGTTCCAGCCTTACTGGATCAGGTATAAACTTACAGGACCACCATCACATACGTTGGTCACCATTGACAGAAATGCTGTGTGGCTCATAATTTTAATTTTTAAAGGAAAAACACACTGTACCTAATTTTTATTATGTTTTATTTATTTATTTTGGGTGCTGGAGATCAAACTTAGGGCCTTGCACTTGCTAGGCAAGTGCTCTCTACCTGTGAGCTACATCCTCAACCCTCCTATGTTTTATTCTTATTAGTACATGTTTGGGGCACCTAATGATCATGTTCATTGTAGTGAATTGGTACATGTGTGTAACACATCTCAACTCTTTTCTCCCTTTCTCATTCCCTCTCCCCCTTTAAGTTTTTTTTCTTTGCTAGCATCAGATTCATTCATTTATTTTATAAGACCTTATAAAGTTGATTGTCATACTTACAGGTGAACAGCCGAACAGGCCAAGCACTGTGGAAATCAGTGTGGAGATGCCTCAGAAAACTACAACTAGAGGTTCCATTTGACCCGGCTATTCCTCTGCTGGGTATCTTCCCAGAAGAATTAAAATCATCATATCACAGTGATATATGCACAACCATGTTCATAACGGTTAGGTTAGGTTAATTTCTACATATTTCATTTTTCTTGAAGCTACTGTGAAGGGTATTATTTTCATAATTTCTTTCTTATTCCCTTCATTGTTGGTGTATACAAATGCTAATGATTTTTGTGTGTTGATTTTGTAACCTGATACATTGCTGAATTTAGTTATTAATTTTAAGAGTTTTTTGGTGGAGTTCTTTGGTTCTTCTATGTAGAGTATCATATCATCTGCAGATAATGACGATTTGAGTTCTTTTCCTACATATTTATCCCATTTATTTCTTTCTCTTGTCTAATTGCTCCGGCTAATGTTTCAAGTACTATGTTGAATAGAAGAGGTGTTAGTGGACATCCTTGTCTTGTTCCAGATTTTAGCAGGAATGTTTTTAGTTTTTTTCCCCATTTAATATGATGCTGGCTATTGTTTTGTCATATATAGCATTTATCATATTCAGATATGGTATTTCCATACCTGCTTTTTTCAGGATTTTTATCATGAAAGTGTTTTGGATTTTGTTGAAAGACTTTTTTGCATCTATTACTAGGATCATGTGGTTTTTGACCTTGATCCTTTTTATGTGACGTATTACATTTACTGACTTATGCATGTTGAGCCATCCTTGCACCTCTGGGATGAGACCTACTTGACCATGGTGTGTGATCCTTTTGATAATGCACTGAATTCCATTTGCTAATATCTTTCTGGGGTTTTTGCATCTATGTTCATTAAGGAGACTGGCCTATAGTTTTCTTTTCTAGTTGGTTATTTATCTAGTTTTGGGATCAGGATGATACTGGTTCCAAAATTTAGCTTGGGAGCACTTACTTCCTTTCAATTTCTTTGAAGATCTTGAGGAATATTGATTATATAACATCCTTGAAGTTTTTATAGAATTCAGCAGTGAATCCATCAGGTCTTGGGCTTATTTTGGTTGATAAATTCTTTATTATTACTGAATCAGTTTCATTGATTGTTATTGGGTTATTAATTATATTTATGTTT
Source organism: Hystrix cristata (assembly GCA_004026905.1). NCBI lineage: Eukaryota > Metazoa > Chordata > Mammalia > Rodentia > Hystricidae > Hystrix > Hystrix cristata. The sequence goes on along the minus strand of PVJO010011613.1, from coordinate 35,480 downwards.
TCTTGGGTTAGTTTTGGCAGTTTGTATGTGTCTAGGAATCTGTCCATTTCTTCAAAATTTGCTAATTTGTTGATATAAAATTTTTCAAAGTAATATCTTCTGGATTTCCACAGTGTCTGTTGTGGTTTCACCCTTTTCATTTCTAACTACATTGATGTGAGTATTTTCTCCCTTTCTCTTGGTAAGTCTGCTTAGGGACTTACCTATTTTATTTATTCTTTCAAAGAACCTGCTTTTTTCATTCATTATTTTCACTATCTTTTTAGTCTCCCTTTCATTGATTTCCACTTCCATCTTTATAAATTTTCTCCTTAATTTCAGTTTGGGGCTGGTTTGTTGTTGTTTCTCAAGTATCTTAAGATTTCTTATAAGGTTGTCTATCTGAGCTGCTCTGTTTTCCTAATGTGAGTGTTGATTTCCATGAATTTTCTTCTTAGTACTGCTTTCATAATGTCCCAGAGGTTTTGACAAGTTGTACCATCATTGTCATTAATTTCCAGAATCTTTTAAATTTCTTCTGTGACTCATTGGTTGTCTAGGAGCATATTGTTAATTTTCTGAGAGCTTTTGATTTTTTTGAAATTTCTTCTGTCATTTATTTCTGTTTTCATTGCACAGAGGTTGGATAGTATGCATGGGGTGATTTCTATTCTTTTATATTTACCTAAGCAGACTTTGTGGACTAGTATGTGGTCTACTTTGGAAAAAGCACCATGTGCTGCTGAAAAGAATGTATACTCTGTTCTACAGTACAGGATATTTGGTATGTATCCATTAATTCTATATATTCAAGAGTGTGGTTGAGCTCTGAGATTTTCTTATCGTCTTTTTTGTTTAGTTGATTTATCTCTGTGAAAGTGGGGTATCAAAATCCCCTATTATGATTGCATGAGTGTTTATTTAATCTTTTAAGTTTAGCAGGTTTTGTTTTATGAAGATAGGTGCTCCAGTGTTTGGTGCACATATGTTTATCAATGTTATCTCTTCTTGTTGGATTGTTCCCTTAACTAGTATGTAGTGACTTTCTTTGTCTGTTCTAATCTGTTTAGCTCGAAGTTTACCATGCCTAGTATTCGTATTGCTACCCTGGCTTGTTTTCAGTGTCCTGGTGCATGAAATATTATTTTCTATGCTTTAATTTTTAGTTTATGGATATCTTTTTGGATTAGATGACTTTCTTGAATGCAACAGATTGTTGGGTTCTGTATTTTGATCCAGTCTGCCAGTCTGTGTCTTTTAATTGGAAAGTTGAGTCCATTAATGATGAGAGATGTTACTGAGATGTTATTTATTGTCATTGTCTTCTTCTTCTTCTTCCTCTTCTTCCTCCTCTTCTTCTTCTTCTCTTCTTTTTCGATTGGTGTGCCTTTTGTTTTTGTTTTCCTATTATTTTTAGTTGTTGTTTATCCATTGACTTCACTAGTTTCTTCTGTGTTTTTAGCTGTGGCTGATTCGTTGTTTCTGCCAAAAATATTCTTAGGTATTTTTTCTAGAGGTTGTTTGGCACTCATATATTTTCTGAGCTGGTCTTTTTCATGAAATACCTTATTTCCCCATCTGTTTTGAAGGATAGCTTTGTTGGATAAGGGGTTAGAAGTTATTTGCTCATAGGGTTTGAATACTTCTCTCTAGTCTCTTCTGGCTTTCAGGATTTGTGCCAGGAAGTCTGTTGTGATTCTAATTAGTTTGTCTTTATATACATATTTGTTGTTTTTCTCTGGCTGCTTTTAAAATTCTGTTTTTTTTTTAAAATATTCTGGATAGCCGGTAATTTAATAAGGATGTACCTTGATGAGTTTCTTTTTCCATTATAATTGCATGATGTTCTATAAGCATTACTTACTTGTATTTTAAACTTTTCTCTTATATTTGGGAAGTTTTCTTCCATGATTTCTATAAGCATGTTAGTAAATCCATTCATGCTATAGTTTAGTTTTTCTCTAACTCTGATTAGCCTTATGTTGGTCTTCTTGTTGTCATCTAGTCGATGCTGGATAGTCTTCTCTTGTTCTCTGATTTTCTTTTAGGCTTCTTTGAGGTCTTTACCATAACTCACTATTTTGTTCTCATTATCAGACACTCTGTCTTCACATTAATTATTTCTGCAATGTATGAATTCTATACAGTTTTTTATTTCAGGAATTTCTGTCTGACATGTTTTCAAGGATTCCATATCAATGTCGAATATGTCATTCAAATTTTGAACTGTTCTGGTCAGCTTGTCCATTTTTTTTTAACCTATTTCCCTGAAATTCACCATGGACATATTGAGTGAAATTGCTGTGAACTTTTGGTTCATTTCCTCTTTGAATTTCCTCTATTTTCTTCATCCCTTCTAGGAACTTTTCATACATTTCTGCTACCTAGTGTTAGTTTTTTTCTCCCTTTGTGACCCCCTTACTTTGCTTTGCAAGAGCTCGGGGAGTTGGAGATCTTTTATTTCCTTGCTTCTCCATTCTCCTGTGTGTATCTGTGTTTTTACAAATATATCTATATCTGTCTCTGTATGTCTATCTATTATCTATCTATATATCTATCTATATATCTATCTATCTGTCTGTCTACTTATCTCTTTTAAAAAGTTATATATGGTCCCCTCTTTTTCTCCTCCTTTTTTTGGCTGGGGGTCACTGCAGGTTGGGGACTGGAGAAGTGAGGAGAGTTTGTGGCTTTTATGGAGATTTTTAGTAGGATGATGCCTGCTTTTCAGCTTTTCAGCTTTGTATGGCTAGAGCTAGTATTTACTTCTGTTATTTACTTTAAGTGATTTTGGCTCTGTCTTTATATTTTGACAAAATAATTGCTTTTATTTGTAATGGCATCCACAAATTCAATCCTACAACACTTCTATATGATAGTCCTTGCAGTTACTCTTCCTCCCTTTGTCTATGGTCTATGCATACTATGACAATTTATTATTTGTAGTTGCTTTGCATAACAACCCAAGTCTTGGCCCACAAATGTGTACTAAATGCAATGGCTATGTCTTCTCTACTGTTGAAAACCAGCATTCAACAGTAATTTTATAGAACCAGTTCCCTAAAACCCTGGGGTTGGAGACCTGGTGATGCTAGAGGGGGAAGAGAAGAGACAAAAAGAAAAAAAAAAGTTTTTTAAAAGTCCTCAGCCCTGTGGTATGGGAAGGAGGAAATAGGAGGGGAGCAAAGAATTCTATTGGTGGTAAGGGTGTGTTATTATATATTAGAAGGGAATAATAGGGAAAACTCAGTACAAAATGTCTTTGTTGATTTTTTTTTTATCTGTCCATTTGTGTATATGTGCACTGTCACAAATGTTTTGTCCATTTGTGACAGTGGGGTATTGAAGTACTCCATTACAATTGTATTGGTAATTTATCTGATATTTCAAGTTCACTGGAGTTTGTTTTCAATGCTGGGTGATCCACTGTTTGGGGCATATATATTTATAATTGCTACTTCTTCCTATTGAACAGTTCCCTTAACCACTGTATACAGTGATATCTTGGGCCACAAACTTAATTCTTTCCATGATTCTACTTGCAAACCTAATTGGACAAGAACCAAAGCAAATTTCTCCGTAAAGTCAAACATTGACCTTAATCATTGAATTTGATTCATTTCTCATCCAATTCAATTTGTACCCCGAAAGATGGAAAGAATTAAGTTCATGAACCAAGGTACAACTGTAGTGACTGTCTTTGCCCCTTATGATAAGTCTTGGCTTGAAATCCACTTTGTCTAAAATTAGGATTGCTACTCCTGTTTTTCCCAGGTTCTCATTGCATGGAATATTGTTTTGTGTTCTTTGATTTTTTAATCCATGAGTTTGGTTTTTAAGTAGATGTTTTTCTTGTATATTTATATGGGTGGGTATTCTTTTTTGGTCCTTTCTGCCCATGTGTATCTTTTTAAAAATCTGTGTCTTTTTTTTTAATCTGTGTCTTTTGATTGGGCAATTAAGACCATTGACGTTACTGAGAGGCATTGACTCACGATACATTATTTTCTTGTTGTGTTTTTCCTTATTTTTTTCCTTTTGCTTAACTGATCACCCCACCAAGCATATTCATTCTTTTTGACTTATTCGCACGGTTGGCTTCATTGTCCTTTCTAGGATATCACTGAAAATTTTTTACAATGCTGGTTTATGATCGTAAATTTCTTCTAATGTTCCTTATTATGGAAATACCTTATTTCTCCATCAATTTTAAAGGAAAGTTTTGCAGAACACATAAGTCAGGGTTGGAAGTTAATTTTAGTGCTTGAAACATTTCACTCCAAGCCTTCATGTCTGTTAAGATTTGTGTAGAGAAGTCTGCTGTAATTCGAATGGGTTTACCTTTGCATGTGATTTGTTGCCTTTCTGTAACAGTTTTTAAGATTTTGTTTCTGCAATGGACTGCTGGCACTTTGAGTATAATATGGCAGAGACAGTTTCAGTTGTGGCTATTTGGGTTTTTTTTTTTTTTTTTTTTGGTGCTGGGGATTGAACTCAGGACCTTGTGCTTGCGAGGCAGACACTCTGACCACTGAGCTAAATCCCCAGCTATTTGGGGTTTTATATTCCTCACTTATCTGTATGTTTATTTCTTTCCCTATGTTTGGGGACCTATCTTCCAATATTTATGTAAATAGGTTTTTTTATGCCCTTTGTCTTGTCTTCTGATTTCTCACTTAGTCCAATTATTCTTGCTCTTCTTTGATTCATGCACCAGTTGTTGGATCTATTTTTTTCTGTTCTCTTTTATAAAAGTGTCTTTTACTAGTTGGTCTTTGAAGGTATCATCTTCTAGTTTTGTTTAGTTCATCTAGGTTTTTATTAGTGTCTCTTGAAAGCTCCTGCATCTTTTTGGTTATTACTTCCATTATCTATTTAGTATATCTTCTCCATTGCCATTGGGTACCTCTTTGAGGTGTTTTTTCATTTTGCGTGTTATCTTTTTGAGTAATTCTGGTGTGTGGCTTATGCTGTTGTGGCCCACAGTGCCCTCCTTGGATGGGCTTTGTGTAGTTGGGAGTTTTAGGAGACGTTCTGTTGCCTTGTCTCTCACCCAGTCACTGTGAGAACACAACACTGGAAGCCCGAATTGAAGCCATTCCATAGTTGCTCTGAGTCCCAGATCCAAACACTCAACCCTCCTGGAATGGCTTCTGACTCAGCCCTCTCTTCAGGGAGTATGGCAAGTGTTGAAATGGAGTCACTTACCACCTGTTGCAGCTCACAACATTCACCTCACAGTGGTGTGTTCCTGTGTTTCTCCCTCAAGTCCTCTGGAGTCCTCCACTTTCACTGTGTCTCTGTAGATTTGACCTTCCTTTTTCGCCACAAGCCAGGAACTGGGGAGAAAATGCAGATTGACCCTTTTCTTTTCTGTGTTGTGTGCTGTCTCTTCAGTTTCTCTGCAGGTTTTAATTTTCCTGTCAGATCCTTTCTGATTCCCTGAGATGTACTTTCCTCTTCCCCAACTTGTTACTTTCCAGCGTCTGGATTCTGAATCTCAAAGAGGCTGTTGTTGTTGCTTACCACTCCACCGTTTTCCCAGAAGTCCTAATTTTAAAAACATTAATAAGCTTTAAAATTATTCCAGATTTCTTTCTTATTTCTGTTTTATTTGATATCTCCAGAAAATTCCCCATACTCCATTTATCTGTTTAATAAATGTTTATTGGTAGCTTATTATGTCCCAAGCCCTTGAGGTCTTGCTGTGAAGGCAGGTGCATGGGGAAAGCTGGAAGTTAATGTTCCCAGAAGCAGTTTTCAATTGGTAAGTGATGGGTCTCTGACAATTTTCACGTATGTTCCACACAGTCTTTCAGGAAGTCTTCAGTGGGATTGAGCCTCAGAAGTCCAAAGGAGGCAGGCAGATGACCAGGAGCTCAAAGCCAGCCTGGGCTACACAGTGGCACCGGCTCTCAAAGACCTCAATAAATAAATACATAAATGAAAGTTCAAAGGCAGAAGTAAGTTCTAAAAGACATTGCTGAAGTTTTTCACTCTACTCAGTAGCAATAACAATGCGATTCGAGATTGGTCAGAATATGGACCGAGTCCAGCAACAGCTGTTTTTGAAGTAGACCAGAATTTTCCCCCTGTGAACTATATGAAATAGCATTTGAAATAGGTGATTTTAGGCATCATCTTTTATCAGAGATCCTTTCTATGATTACTATGATAGAATAAAATTTACCAGTGATTAGATTAATAAATGACTACTTTATGTCTTTGATATTTGTTCCATTTTAAATGTAATTATTTTTGAAATAATAATATATTAACATGACCTCCAGTTTCAGTGGTTAGTATTTCATGGCCAGAGTCAACAAGTTTTCAGTAGGCGGTTGGGGATTTAGCTCAGTGGTTAGAATGCTTGCTACCAAGCTCAAGGCCCTGAGTTCAATCCCCAGCACCAAAAAAAACCAAAAAAAAAAAAAAAACAACAACAAAAACAAGCTTTCAGTAGGACTAGTGAGGTTTTGTGGTAGACAAACATGCGTGGGTGGGTTCCCTGGGATAAGACATTTTGTGACTGTTCTAGATGATTTTCTGTGACATTGGACTTTCTGATAAACTGTTGCCAAAGAGATTGTTACCTCTTCACAGTTTGGGCTGCTTTGCCCTAGACCTGATCAGAACACCAAGTTCTTACCCCAAGCCAGTGTTATCATAAGGGCAGAATAATGGCTAGAAGGATGGTAACTCTTCAAGGCTTTATTTCTTTCTGATTGGGAGATAATCTAAGGGAACAATCCCAAATTTACCAAGTAGGTAAGGTTCTAAGTTTTACTATTCTAGAGCATCTTTTGTCTAATATTCTTGAATTTAATTATCTTATTTCACAGAACTCCACAAGGTGCTATCCACACAGCGTCCTATCCTGTGTGGATATTTCAAACCATGTGTAGCTTAAAGTGCCACAGTCCAACCTTCTCTACCTGGGAGAGGACCAGAGTCGGTTATCTTCACATACCACAGCAGATGAATTCACCAAATAGGGTTGTTCTACCCCAACTTCAAACCTGTGAACTGGCATGTGAGTTAGTGTGCACATCTCTCGTTCGCGTAGGATGTGATTGTTAACTTTTAAAACACAATGCCCTAGACCATTTAGACTATCTTGTCACTGTATAATTGTATTTATTTCTTCTCTACAAGGGCCTCTTCATGTTTCTCAGGTGTGTACTTCGTTAGAGAGTTTTTGACAGGGTTCCAAATGAGAGACTTTTGGCTTTCTTTTCAACCTATAGAATGTCCATCTTCTTCCTTTTTAGGGGATAAAAAGTCTCCAAGTGACATTAGTGACATATTTATCCTATTCTCATTCTTTTTGAACTTTAAGTTTCTGGAAATATTCTTTATTTTGTTTTATGGAATGACCCTTATCTATATTCAAAATTCTGTATCTAAGTTCTGTAAAAGAAGAAAAAAGACATTGTAGACTGAGATCATTCAAATTTAGTCTTCGAGTTGCAGATGAACAAGATTAGATCTAAAACCTTTTTCAGCAAAAAAAAAAAAAAAATGCTTCAAGAGTTCTGTCCCTTGAAAAGTTTATAATGATAGAGAATATTAACATTTCTTTCCTTTTGCATTCTGCTGCAACAATTTTAATTTTCAAGCAAGACTTGAACAGGGAGAAAATAATATTTAAGGATGCCCAAAAATATTTCTCCAAAAATTATCCCTGTTAAATATGAATATATTTTTATTTCTCTACTTATTTATATGCCTTCCCTTTCCTGCCTTCAGTAAATTGGCTGTATTCCTTAAATTTGCTTAGAAATACTTTCTTATTCCAAACTTCTCCTGTCCCTTCCTCTAGAGGATCCTTGCAGATAACTACCACTGCCTTCACCTAGATTTGGTGGACATTAATTTTTTCCCCATCATCTAGTGCATGCCATCTCTCAGTTGACCAATTTTTCTTGTTTTCTTGTTTTGTCCAATAATATGTTTGGATCCCCAACCTTTATATACTAAGTCTAGTTCTTATCTCTTTAATATACCTCCTTGCCCTAATTGAAACCTGGCTGCCCTTCTCATTGATGAGCATTTACCTGACACTGATTATGTACAACTTTCTCCTTTTGGCACCTTCTACTTCACTAATTTGTTAAATTCTCACTGCTTTAAAAGAGCTTTCATTTGTCATCCCGGGTTGATTGAATGATTCAGATTCTGAAAGGCTCACATTTCTCAGTTGCTTCTCTTTCTCTGCTAAGCAAGACTGAACACATTATCAGAATTTGGATTTTACTTCATAGAAATAAAATTCCACTGTAAGTTTTGGGATGAAATAAGGTAACAAATGCATGTGATATTCTAGAAAAATATCTGTGGAAGAATGCACAGGATTGCTTGTGTTTTGAAGTAGGTACACCTCAATATAGCACTACGATAAAGCAGAAATAAGAGAGGGAAAGAGAGAGAAAGAAGGTACAAATAGATTGGAAGAAGTAGAAATAAAATGACTTCTTCACTGATGAACAGGATATAAAGAAGCCCTTTGGTCACAGTTGGTTCATAAAGAAGATGGGAACAAGAATAATGTGGTTTCTTTGAGGTAACATAGAAGAGATGAATTGAATGCCATTGACTACTGTCCTTTCATATGCATGGAATGTGCAATAATTTCTTTCCTGTAGGGATGAGTACAATGACTTGAAATGCAATTTCAAAGCAGTGACAGGGACAGAAGTCATCTGGAAGGAACTGAAGAAGTGAAAACTTGTTAAACAGATCAATTTTGCCTGTTGGACTCATGACCATGACTTTTCATTTGGGAATGATCTCACAAGATACACTGAAAATTTTTGTTACGATCCAACTTGTGTTCATTCTTGTGCCTCGTAGGAGGTGGGTGGGGAAACCCCAGGATGTCCCACCTCTGCATTCTGCTACCTTCTGTGGGACCCACCTCTACAGCAGCCATACCCAGACTCCTGGGCTAGAGCTGAAACGAGTTTTGCAGGACCCCAGGAATCCTGACGCTCCCTGGACAGCTGAGATTATTCGTTTCTTTCTTGGGAATGGGGTTTATAAAATTGTAAATGTGCCTAGATTTAAAAACCCAACTAGCTTCTTCTTAGTTTTCATGATAAAGGATCTCCCTAAAGCTTGCTTTGCCCCATGTAACGTAAGTCTGCTTATCACAACAGTCAAAAACTCAACAGTCCACCAGGACCAGGCAGCATGACACGAATGTCTGAGTTACGCTGATGGTTAGGTTGTTGGGTGTGAGGCTCTGTGGGGAACTGATAGGTGTGCTCCACCTAAAGGCATGTGGATTAAAGTGCCTATTATGGGGAGAGTAATGGGGATTAAACATTTTTCACTGCAGGGCGCACAAGAATATCTACGCTATTGAGCAGGTATGTGGTACTAACGTCAGAGTGAGGTAGAGGGAAGGAGAGCCCATTGAATTTCAGATCTTTTTGCATTGGGTCATACAAGTTGGCCTATATCAGATAGGTGTAAAGTTAGACCTCAGTTTTTATATCTGCTCCTGACTGAGTTAGAAGTTAATGAAGTGAAAAAGTAAGAACAGCAGATCCTGTGAATTGTTAGCATGGCTGGATTGCTAGTAGTTGCAATAAGGCAGTTTCTGCATTATTGGTAATTACATTTATTCCAAGTTTATCCTATATCTATCCTTGTCTGAAACATGAGGATACCCTGGAACAAAGCAAACACAAAACCTAAATGTTTTTAATCCACAGTAAAGGGAGAATAGCAGAATAGTTTAACATGAGTGTTTATTTTCTCTTTAGCATTTTTCTTCTGAGGTAAATAGTAGTGATCATAGCCCAGTAATGGTATTAATATTCTGAATAATATTGTCAAGATTTATGAGTAATTAATTTCATTTAATTAAATAATTTAAATTTTCTATGATATAGACTTATGTGGCTTTAATTTATCAAAGATTTACATTTTTCCCCGCAAAAATAAGCCTATGATATTTTTAACAAAATTCAGTAGAAAGACAGAATTATACTGGGTAAGCAGAAATTCGCTTAGGGACACCTCTGCATTTCAATAAAAGATACTGTAAAGCAAAGAGAATGAGGTTTGTGATATTTATATCGTAAAAAGATATTTTAACATTAATTTCTAAATGCTTATAATGCAAGATCATATGGAATCATTTTCTTGAAGAATAAAACAGAAAGGTGGAAGTATTTTTTCATATAAGATGTAGATGATAGAAAAGATAGGAAATGTAAGTTTTTTTCAACTTCAAATGTAAGTATTAGATTTGGTCTGTACTATTTATTCAGTTCCTTACTAGTGAAAATTTTCCATTTTAGGGCAAACAGCCATTGCACAGCATGTGTGTATGTCCAAGGGTTTGTTTAACTTAAAGAGATACAAAATCTACAAGTTTTCCAAACAAAAATGGCCTGTTCAAAGTTCTCTGACCAGTGCCATGTAAACTGAAGCAATCTGCCAGCCCTGGGGATGCTTTGTTAAAATTTCAAAGGTTACCATGTGTGGGCTTCAGACTTTGTTTAGAGAAGCAGTGATAACCTTGACCCTCTTAAGCACAAGTTTTAAAATCTGAGACCCACCATCCACATTTTAATCATTAATGTTTACCTTGAAATCCAGGTAATCACGTAATTCCACTTCAGGTTACTTGGTTCTAAACGTGGGTGACTATATCCTGTGTTTGCTTTTCTCTGTGTCCCACCATTTTATATTAGTCTTTTAGAGTTTAAGATTAATTTGGTTCATTCGGCCTAATGCGCTTAATTGAAATAGTCCTCAGCAGTCTCATAAAAAACAGATGGGGTATGTGTCTTGATTGCTAAGTGTAAGTTCAGGCTTTTTCTTATTTAATTTCCTACCTGCTGAAACAGAATTAAAGTTAATTTTCACTTTCAGCTAAAGAGATCTTTTGTACATTAACAGCTACTGATCTTTCAAAGAAAATGTATCAGATATGATTGGTTGAGGTTTAACTGCATCAAAGCTCATTTAATAGACGTTTATGTTCAAGAACATAACATATCAGTGAGCCCCTTTGGATTTTTTGTTGAGTTTCCTCTTTTCTAATTTTCATGTGATAAGTTCTCAGTTTTCTTTAATGGTTTCTGAAAGATAGACTAGCATTTCTACTTCATGATGCACAACCAAACCAAATCACAATTCGTATTTCCTAATTTCATCCTTTCATCTGCCATAAGAATAAAACGTTTTGGGGGCAGATGTTGCTATGACAAAATTTTATTGATGGCTATACAGAACAAATGTACTTCTTGGATATTTGGGCAATAGCTGGTAACTCTTGCTGCTTTTCTGTGGGTTACAGAAGTATTTTAAATGAATACTAAGACAACAGGAGGCTTCCAGACTCCAAATTAGAAGAACCAGCTTCCATTCTGAATGTACCACTTACCAGTGTTTTAATCTTGGGCAAGTTTGTTCTCTTTGGACTTTCTTTACTTCCTATATACCACTGCTGTTAGAATTATTTAACGCTGTGTATAGAGAGCATTGTTAGAGTTTTTTTTTTAAATCCTGGAATAAAAGACTAGTGTTTCTTTTATTAAATTCTGAAGATCATATTTTGAGCAAAAGATAAATATTCATGGCCAAATACTTTCTTTTTTCTTTATGAGTTTAAATAGGAAGCCTTAAAAAGTATAATATTAATTAAGGTTAATGATTTTTTTTTTCATGGTACTGGGGATTGAACCCAGGGATTTCACACTCAGCTACATCATCAGCCCTTTTTTATTTTGATTTTGATACAGGATCTTGTTTAATTACTAAATTATCCAAACTGGGCTGAAACTTGAGCTCCTCCTGCCTCAGCCTCCCAGAGTGCTGGGATTATAGGCATGTGTCAATATGCCAGGCTTAAGAACAATATTGAAAGGAATAAAATCAAATAAAAATCGTCTTGTGTCAGAAAATTCAGGTGGTGATTTTCCATATATCAGGATGAAACAAATTGATCAATAAATACTAGAAGCAATATTGTTCTCCATTAAATGCCTTAAATTTGTTGCAATAAAAGGAAACAAGAAAATTGGCTGTTTTTCTAAAAAAGAATTTAGATTTTTTTTTTAGTAATTCTGCAAACGTTTGTTGGCTTTATATTCACTCATTTTTAAATTGTTATTGAGTGTCTAGTATCTTACCCATTGGAGACAGAGAATTAAGATGAATAATTTCCCAATTCTTAAGAATCCTACAGTATAGAGTAAAAGACATTTTCTAAATTAAGGCTAAGTAGCTAGGTTCATTAAAGGCCTTTGAAAGGCAGGAAGAAAATTCAGATGAAATTCAGACTATACCAAGAAAGCTGGACAAAATATTTGAATTCTTTGTGGGATTTTCATTTTCAAAGTATATTAGCAAATATCACTATAATGGTGAATGTAATGTCAGGGTTACAATGTAGATTCCCCCCTTCAAAGATTGGCCTTGGGGCAGGAGAGTGGGAATAAAAAGCCATCACATTTTTTCTACTGTAAATTTGTACTTTAGCATTCTGGTAGCGGGCTGAGCATCTCAGCAGCCGCACCTGGAGGATGCAGGCAGCAATCTCTGTGCTTACCCACTTGGTTTACCAGTTTCCGATTGATGTTACATTTGCTAAAAGAGCACAAATTGACCAGCGTAGGAACTGTATGCAAGAACAAGGCTGAAATTTAAAGTGAAATGTTTGCAATTTCAAAACAGAAAATCATATAGTACAATGTTTGGATTTCAGAAAGATAGAACATTGGCCTCATATATGGCAAAGAAAAACAAGCTGGTATTGCTGATGTCAGCATGTCAGCATTGCACCATGATGGAAATATCGGTAGGGAAAGAGCCACAAAACTGAAGTGTGAGAAGTTAACTTTTTACAACAAAACCAAAGGTGAGATAGATGTTGATGAATTATGCAGTGACTCTGATGTCACTCAAAACACAAAGCTTTGGTCAATGGTTGTGTTTTACTCAATCTAAAACATGTGAGGGATAAATAGTTTGGTAGCTTGCAAAGAAAATAACAGGTGCACAAGAAAACTATACAAAAAATTGTGGAGCATGCTGGTGAGCTGACAGGTGAAGAGGCAGGTCCAGCATCACAAAGACCCACTATGATAACAGGGAAAACAAAAAGGTGTCAGCTGTGACCTAGAAGAGACACAGAAAAACAAAACATATGCGCTGTCAGTGTAAGTGATACATGTGCATGGAACATGCAGTTGTCATGTGTGAAAAATGCCTTGGGGGAGACAGTTGAAGCAAAGATTATTTCTGTGGTAGACTTTCTTTTGTGTTTACATTGTAGTTCACACAAGAATTTATTTCTGATGTTATCTTTTAGTTTTTGCAAGCAAGCCACAGCTGATGTGAAAGTGTTGATGTTTATCCTAAACGTGCAAAACACAAAAAATTTAGTACTTTATTTTACTAATATTTTATGTTCCTGTTCACAGCACATTGTATAATATAGTATGAACCTCCTGAAAAAAACACCAAGACCAGTAAGATATCAAGTATGTCTTACAAAAAGGCCAAGAAAGGAAAACACACGTGCTGTCAATGTAAGAGATATGTGTGTATGGAATGTACTGTTGCCATGTGCAAAGACAGCCTCAGGTGTGATAATTGAAGAATATTGTCGCTGTAGAGTTCTTTTTGCTGGCGTTTTCATTGTAGTTCATAAGGGAATTTATTTCTGTTGTTATTTTTTAGACTTTGTACACCAAACAACAGTTGATGTTGGAAATTTCGATGCTTATTTGTAAATACTGAGTAAATATAAAAAATGCAATATTTTATTTTTTGATATTTTTTCCTGTGAAATACTCATTGTTTAATATAATAAAACTCATAAAATTAAAATTAATTATCCATCAACTGTAATAGTATAAATAATAAATGAGGGTATTATATACCCATTATTGCTCGTCTTGTGCACAAAATTAGGGTTATGTGCCGAGGTTAATCACGGTGTCGGTCAGAGTTGTGGTGTCAGGAGTTTTGAGTCTGGTTTCCTTCTAAAACCTGTGCTTGTTTGTTCAGCCCTGCCCTGTGCCCTTGGCTAATGTGTAGGGAAACTGAAAGAATTCCAGGAGTTTGAAACATTCGCATTCTCCACTTGGATAATATATGTGGGCACTGAGACCCTCAGGCAGGCTGCAGTGTGGTTAAGAGCACTGATTCTGAAGCCAAACTGCCTGAGTTACCAGCTAGTAAGGATACATGGCTATCCTTGAGCAAATTAAACTTCTTAACCTGACCCTTGAGGACCCTCATCTGTAAAATGGGTATAGTAATAGCACTTGCCTTTTGATTGTAAGGATCAGATATATGCATATATGTGAAGTGCTAATAACAGGGTGTTGTATGGTCCAGAATAAGTGCTTTAGGTGCTTTTGAGGGGGAAGTAAAGATTCATATCCCCAACTTCATTCTTTCCAGATTGGGTTCTATGAAACAGGTTAGTTTTTAGACAGGGAGGGTGAGATATACACTCTACAATAGTTTCAGAGGAATCAAAAATTATGAAAAAGACTTGGAGAATCGCCTGGCCCAATTTCTTTATTTTATGGAGGAGAAATTTGAGACATGAAGATGTTGAATTACTTGTTCCACATCTCTTTAAATAATCTCCTATTATGCAGATCAATTCAATCTAATTTATACATTTTGAAGTGTGTATGTGGGTGGGGGGGACTCAGATGTGTTTTATAAATAAAGCAGCTGTGCAAGAATGTAACTTGCCTGAATTTTTAAAAATTGACCTTATTTTTAGAGCAAGTATAAGTTGGCAGCATAATGGGGCAGCAGGTACAGAGATTTGTCTTCCATCATCAGCTTAATCCTGCTGATCATCAAAATTCATCAGGATCATGAAATTATCAAGCCACACTGAATTACAAAGATCTCCCACACTGAACTGAGACTGACGATCTTGGCCTTCCCCAGGGATACACGGGAGTAAACAGAACTCAAGTAAAATGTAAGTGTCTTTATTTGGGTCTGCCATGATGTGACCCTCATATGTGCACAGTGGTAATGTGTGTGTTAGGTCAAGGGAACTACTGTTTACAGAGACCGTTTGTATACAAGTATTTTCCATTTTTCTACAAAGATTTTTAATTGGTTAGTTCTTTGTGGAGGTCAGTTGAGTCTCTTGTTGACACTCAGACAAGGAATTTACTTTTTATGTCACTCTCACATTTGATGATGTATCTGCAATGACTAGCAAAAACCTGTTTTTAAAGATAAAAACAGATAAAAGAGTAGTTGAAGATGAAATATTCAACATTTTCATAGCTTATGACACATCTAAAGATCTTATGCATTTACATTTTGGTTGCAGATGTTGGGATGTGAAGTGAGTCACTCACTTATTCTCTCCTACATTGAATGCGTATCTATTATGCACTTACTGTATGCCAGACAGTCACTCAAGTCGCCAAACTGGGCTCAGATTCATTCCACCCACAACTTAGGGGTTTCTGTTTTTCATGGCGTTTCCCAGTAACTCACTGCTGTTGTAATTCAGAAAGTTAAATTATGAGAGTTGGGAAGACCATTTTAAGGGTCTACTACATAGTATCGCATATATTTCAACCTTTAAAAATATATTTAATATGGATGGATTATCATGATTAGGTCTCATTAATCAGGCCTCATACTATTTCCATTTTGCCCAATTCTCTAATTATTTGACTGGTATACATAACTCTTAGTTTGTTTTTCCACGCTCTCAGAATACCACCTTTTGTTTTAATTCGAGTCAAATTGAATTCTGTTAAAATATATACAGAATTTTTGAGCTCTATAGTTCCCTTATTACAGTAGGAAGCTTGTTGTGGCATGTGCTTATAAACACATAAGTTGCTATAATTTATTTTTAAATTCCCTAGGTTGACACCAGACCATCAGAATACAGTGATCTATACATCTTCTTGCTCAGTACTGGGAATTGAACCCCAGGGCTTTTGTGCGGAGCCAAATCCCCAGCCCTTTATCTATTTTTTAATTTTTGGGGTGCTGGGGATCAAACTCAGGGTATTGGACTTGCTAGGTATACACTCTCCCACTTGCGCTAAATCCCCAACACCCCCAGTCCTTTATTATTTTGAGGCAGGGTCTCACTAAGCTGCTGTTTCCCAGGCTGAGCTTGAACTTGAAGTCCTCCTGCTTCAGCCTCCCAGAGTGTGGGGATTATGGGTATATGTCACCACATGTGGCTTAATGATCTATAATATTTTTGGTGCTGGGACCAAACCCAGGCAAGCACTCTACTGCTGAGCTACATCCCCAGCCCGGGGATCTATAAATTTAATGTATATTCAGGATTGATAGAATATGTGAGAAGACACATGTGATCTGTAGGGTATTGAATTCAGCCAATCAATTCTAATAGCAGTCGTTAAATTCTAATAATTTGTTATTTAAAGAAGTAAAACGTCTATTTTACTAGATTTTTCCAGAAAATGTTGCCTATCAATTTCTTTTTTTTTTCTTGATGTTTTATTACTGTATGTTTGTGATACATAGTAAATACAGTCATAATGGGAGAATTGGAGCATATACTTATTGCATCTTGATTCTTTTTACTTCTCATCTCTTTCCTGTCTCCCTTCTTCACAGACCCCCTTCTCATGCTTTCGAAGAACAACACTTTGATTCATTGGTTCTTTGTAGTTTTTGTTTTAGTCTTAATATCATTAATTGCTGCTCTGATTCTTTAATATCTTACCTTCTATTAGGTCCAGATTTGGATTGTTCTCCTTTTAGGACCTGAGGTACATCATTAGTTTACTTCTTTGGGATCACTCTATTCTTCTTATGGTGTATTTACAGCTATAAACTTCCCACTTAGAACCGCTTTCATCGTGTCCCATAGGTTTTGATATGTTATGCTGCCATTGTCATTTGGCTTTAGGAAATTTTTGATTTCTTCTCTGATACATTGATTATTCAATAAAGTGTTATTTAATCTCTGTGAGTTTGCATAATTTCTGTGGCTTCTTTTGGTGTCTTCTAGTCTCATTTTGCTACAATCTGATAGCATGCAAGGGATTATTTCAGTTCTTTTGTATTTATTTGAGTGTGCTTTGTGGCCCAAGATATGGTATGGTATAAAGTGGAAAAAGTTGCACTTGCTGCTGAGAAAAATGTGTATTCTGTTGTCGTTGGACGAAACACTGTCTTCTATTAAGTTCAATAGTTTGGTTTGACTCTGATGTTTCTTCGTTGATTTTTTGGGGCTGGTTGACCTGTCTAGTTTAATGTAGGGTGTTGAAGCCTTCACTATGGTTCTATTGGTGGCTGTCTGTTCTTTTAAATTCAGTAGTTCTTGTTTTATGAGGTGGCTGTGCCAACTTTCAGGGCATAGATATTTATAATTTTTAGCTCTTCCTGCTGAATTTTTCCCTTTACAAGTGTGTAGTGGCCATCTTTATCTCTTCTGATCAGTTGGACTTGAAGTGTTCTGTGTCTGAAAATAAGATAGCTACTACTGCTTGTTTCTGTCGTCCACATAAATGGAGTATAATTTTCCATTCTTTTACTTTCGGTCCATGTACTTCCTTTTTAGAATGAAGTGTCTCTTGTAGGAAATATATAGTTACATTTTGTTTTTGATCCAATCTGCCAGGATGTCTTTTGATTGAGGAGCTGAGATTACTGACACTGAAAATTATTGTTGTTAGGCGTGTACTGAATCCAGCATTGTTTTTCTGTGATCTTTATATTTTTCCTTTTATTTAACTACTTTCTTTTGGGCCTCTTGCTACTGGTGACCTCCCTGTCTCTGTTTGGGTCCCCTGAGTATTTTCCGCAGTGATGGTTTAGTACTCACATATTTCTCTGTCTTGGAAAGTCTTTATTTTCCATCATTTTTGAAGGCTAATTTTGCAGGTTATAAGAACCTGAGTTGACAATTTTATTTATATAGGGCTTGAAAAAAACACTGCTCCAAGCTCTTCCAGTTTTAAGGTTTGTGTTGAGAAATCTGGAGTTATTCTGATGGGCTTGCTTTTATAGATTACTTGATGTTTTAACACCCTTTAGTATTCTTTCCTCTGGCTGAATTTCTAGAATTATGATGTCTTATGAGTATGATGTCTTATGATTACTTTATGGTCATGGCTGTTTCGGGTTCTACATGCCTCTTGTATTTGAATTTTTCCCTAAATTTGGAAAAATTTTTGCTATGATTTTAATCTTTAAATTAGTGGTCTTCTAATTTAAAATTAATGGTCTTCTAATTTTTCTTTTATTCCTATGATTCTGAGGTTAGTTTTTTGTGTCATCAGGCAGCTGTTCAATTGAGATTGTGTGGTGTCTCGCCATTGCTATATTATCATTGAGTTTTTGGTCTACTATATCCACCTTGTCTTTTATTTCTCTCTGTCCTCACATTGGTCAAGTCAGCTACCCATGCTTTGCAATGAACTTTTCATATAATCTATCTCTGCTCTCTTTTTTTTTTAATTTTTGTACTTTCTAATTCTTTTCCAAAGGAGTTATTCATATCTCGTATTGTCTTGCATAATTCAATTAGTTTATGGTTTATTTCTTGAAGATTGTGGAACATTTTATTGGTAAAATCCTTTATCTTTTTAATTAAATCCTTTTGAGCTCATTAAACATCTTATCCACTTGTTTATATATTTTTTATAGCTCTTCAAACATTCTGACTATTTAGTTTTTGAGTTCATTTCCTACAACTTCCTGCACTTTAGTGTCTGTAAGACTAGCTCCGGGGGAATTAGGGGCTCAGGGTCATCTTGTAGCCTTGCTTTCTCATATTTTCATTGTTTTCATGTTGTGGATGGAAGGTCAGTCAGGGTAGAGAAACTCTGTCACCACTGTGACGCTCTCTTTACTTAGATTCTGTCTTGCTGTGATGTGTCCGCGGGTTTAGTTGCTTTTCTGTTTATACTCCTCTTCAACCTATTCAGTGTAATATCTGAGGGTCTTCTTAGGGTCCAGCCTTCTTCTGGGGCCTGATCCCCAGGACCAATCAGAGAAGAGAAAACAAACTGTAGAATATTGACAACACAAAAACAAATCAGATATCCATAAACAGTAAAAAACAATTAAAAACAACTATGCCACTATAAACAATAGAAAAGAAATCAGCAAAAATTATAGAGTCAAAGATAAACTGGTTATTGATATGCCATAAGAACCAACAGAGAGGAACAAAGATATGCCATGTACAGGAACCCAATAACCCTAATCAATGTAAACATTATAAACCATAACGTGGACTAAGACAAATGGTATCAACAGCTATGAAAAAGGTGATTGGGGAACCAGAAGAGGAGAGGGTACAGGGAGGGAAGGAGAAGGGGATAGAAAAATAACCAAGTTATACTATGTGCACGTAACCATCTCCAAGATGACTGTAAACTTCATGAATGACAAACATGTACTAGTAAAATAAAATAAAATGAAATGGAAAAAACTTAAAAAAAAAGAACCAATAAGAGGGACAACTATACTATCCTTAGCAACAGAAGACATCTGCAATAGCAATATAGACATAAAGACAAATCAAATACTGACATACAGTAGATATCTACTAAAAGCAATAACTATGCCACCATTAATATTTGAAAAGAATATAGCAATAGAAGCACAGTCAATTAAATAGGTAAAAATTAATAGGTAAATTTAAATAGGTAAAATTAAATAGGTAAAGCTTAATAGCAATAATAATAAAAATGGAGGATGTGAGAGAAAGGAAAGTGAAAGAAATAAAATTTGAAAGATGAAGAAAAGAAAGATGAGAAAGAGGACAGAAAAGTGAGATAAAAATCCAATTAAAGGATAAAAGAAAATTAATAGAATTGGGTAAAAATAGCAGAAAAGGCAAACAAGAAAAAGAAAAGAAAAATTTAAAAAAAAGAGAGCAAAAGATAGGAAAAAAAGAAACAAAAACAACCCCTCCCCCACAAACAAAGGAAAAGAGAAATGAGTACAAAAAAATTCCTCAGAGTGTTTGGGTGTATGGTTTCTTCCCAGAACCTGTCATATTGGAATGCACTAAATATAGGTGGGGGATGGTGAGTCACAGCTAGGGCCCATTTTGTTTCCATACACTTTTTGTTGTGTGAATGAGTCCTCCCGAACCTCTTCCACTGATCATGGTTGGTCAATGGTGTGGTGTTTGCCTTAGGTTGTATTCATTTGGGCGGTTCTTAGTGTTTGTGCCCTTCTGTGCACCCCAAGCCACTGCCATCTCTGACTAGCTTTATAGCCTGTGAGTTTCTGATGTGCCTCCCTTGCTCAAAGGTCCCTCTGTCCATACACCCCAGGATGTGGCAACTGTCCAAATGGAGGCATATCCCTGATCACATTGGCAGATGGGAAAAACAGAGACCAGTGAGTTCTGTGCTATAAGACGGCAGTGAGGGTGGACAAGCAATCTGCTGGATTTAATGTCTGACCTTTCAGACTCAACTCCCTCAGAAAACCATACAACTGACTTGGATTCTCACCGCAGAGGCTGGAACTACCATGTCATTCACAATTTGAGCACAAAGCTGTTTCAGTTTCTCAATGGATCTGAGACTATCCTGACTCTTCTCCCTGACCGTTTCTTGTGGACATCTCCCATTCAGTCGCTGTGGTAGTGTGACCCCATAGATCCTGAAATGTAGTTGTTCTGTGACTTCTGGTTTTTGGAGTAGCTCAGTCTTAAACAATAAACCCCTTTGCCAGATGACCTCTTATAGTACTCCCAAGTATGGCACATGCCACAGTGAACCTCTTCTCCAACTCTACCTATCATTCGGAATGAAGAACTTTCAGAGTAAAATCCCACGCTATATTTACAGCTTGCAATTACTCTGGAATTTGGGGAAGTCTAGTGCTGCTGGTCTGTTGTGCCTCTTCTAGGCTGACCTTGTGTCTGTGGAGACAGGACATCCTCCATACAAGCCACAGTTAGTGTTTTCAGACTGCTTAATTTTTCCCTCTGCATTGTCTCCAATTTCTGTGTAGTTTCTAGTTTCCTGTCATTTCTTTCTTGATTAGTGGAGCTCTAGTTCCTTTTCTCTTTGCTAAGTTTCTGTTTGCTAAGGTGTCTGATCCCAGGTCCTGGAGAGGTTATATTTTGCTGTCAGCATTTACTCCATTTTTAATCTCCCAAGTCTATGAATTTCTAAGGAAGAGAGTGATTTAGATTTTCATTGTTTGCATTCAAGTAATAGTACAAATAATCCATTTGGATGGAAATAAATACTGATTTTAAAATGTGACCCTTAAAATGTTATAGTTCCAAAATCTAAGATGCATATTGTTTTTTTATTGTAACATATCTAAAATAAAGAATCTCTTGTATGGATTTTTTGATGTTAGCCTTCTTTTTTTGTCCTCTCTTTATTTATTAAATTCATGCTTTATGTATAAGTGATGGTACACGAAAAGGGGTTGGGCATGTAGCTCAGTGGTAGAGCGCTTGCCTAGCCAGTGCAAGGCCTTGAGTTTGATCCCCGGCACCCCCCCAAAAAAGATTGAAGAATAATGTAAACCTAGTGGACTATGAGATGGTCAATTTTTAATTTAATGAGAGATGTTTAATCAAAAGGACCAATTGAATAGCTATTCCTATGGATTTTCAAATTAATGGAATTTCACTAGCCTTTGTTATTTTCCAAGATTTTTTGTGAAGTACAGAATTCGGGTCATACAATCACATGTCTATATTCTTCATACACAATGAATTTTATAAAAACATGTTAAAATCCATACACTGAAAGATTTCCTGTTGGCCTTATTTAACAGTTGTTCATTGGTAGCAGGCACTTTGCTTTAACCTTCAGTACAATTCCTAGTCATTGAGTATTTGAGGAATGATTAACTATAACAATCGATGCTTCAAAGGAGCGTACTGTATCTTAAAGCAAACCTGATGGTTTCTTTATATGTAATTAACTATATGTAGTATTAATTCATATAATTAAATTCTATGAATATACTTAGCAGTGAAATAAAAGCGATATGTAGCAATTTCAGGTGGTCAGCTTAAATAAGATTAATAATATGATTTAGAAATAATAGAAAAAATAATCCTGAATAATTAAATATTTGAACGACTTACCCCATTTTATGTGATATCTTGAGTCTTTTCATGTAACACGAATTTGTGAAACTCCTGGTGTTTGTGAAGTGTAAGGAAATGTAATAAATATTTAATGCAAAATTAGTTTTAATTTACTTCAGTACATGTAGGCATGTGTGAGATTGTGTTTATATGTGTTTTTTAAGTAAAGCAGTTGTGCAAGAATATAACTTTCCCTAGTTTTTAAAAATGGGCTTTTTTTTAGAGCACTTTTAAGATCACAATAAAACTGAGCAGAACGTACAGATACTTCCTGTATTCTCTCTTGCTTCCACTTACATTATGTCTTCCATTATCAATACCTTCCATCACACTGACACATCATTATTACCCAAAGTCCAGTTTACATTGATTAGGGTTCATTCTGGGTGTTCCATATTCTATGGGATCAGGCAAATCCCACAGAATGCATCCACTATTATCGTACAGAGCAGTTTCACTATTTTAAAAATCCTCTTTGTTTTGCCTATTCGTCTTCTGCTCTCCTCTAACGTTTGGTAATCGCTGATCTTTTTACTATTTCCACAGTTTGGTCTTTTAAAAATGTCATATAGTTGAGTCATACAGTATGTAAATTTTCAGACCAGTTTATTATTAAATTTAATATTATTTATTTAAATTTACTCCCCGTCCTTGCATGGATTGTCGGCCCATTTCTTTTTAGTGTTGAATTACGTGTCCTCATCTGGATATATTGTAGCTTATATACCCATTCACCAACAAAGATGAAGAACGTCTTTGTTGCTGCCAAGTTTTTTGGTGTTTATGAATAAATATTATATGAACATCTATGCACAGATTTTTGTGTGGACATGCGTTTCCAACTTCTTTGAGGAATTACCAAGTAGTACAATTGCTGGATCATATCGTAAGGATGTTTTTAACTTTCTAGGATATTGCCAAATTCCCCTTTAAAGTGGTTGTGTATTTTGCACTCCTATCAGCGATGAACTGAAGCTCTTGCTGCTCTGTATCCTTTCTGGCATTTGGTGTTGTGAATGTTCTAGATTTTGGCCATTCTGATAGGTAAGTAGCAGTAACTCGATGTTTTACGTTTAGGCGGGACTTCCTGTACAATAATGAAAGCAACATTGAGAAGAGACATCTTTCTCTTCCCTTCCAGCAGCTTGCCCCACTTCACCTTCTGCTTAGGACTTCCCATATCACTTGGGCTGGATATGGACCTCAGCTGCTCCTACGCACTGGTGGCTCGGGCACCTGCGTTGGCTACTGCATGTGCAAAGAGTGCAAATGCATCTCCTGCGAGGAGAGACAAGTGTGCCTTTGTCTGTGCCTGCAAAGGGGAATCAGATGAGTGTGGCTGTTGCACCTGATGTGGGGAGATCCCTGATCCCACGTGTGCATAGAGTGACCTATAGAAATCAAACTTTTTTTTTTTTTTTTTTTGTGGTGCCAGGGATCGAACTCAGGCCCTTGTGCTTGCAAGGCAAGCACTCTAATCACTGAGCTAAATCCCCAGCCCCAGAAATCAAACTTTTTAATACACACTTGACCCCTTTGCTAGTCCTTTTTCTACAAGATCAGTGATTAAAAATAAATTCATCCAGAGTAAAAATATATAAGCTTAATTCGTTTCTATTTTGAACCTGCTGAAGTTGAGTAATTTTCATCTTGTTACATGCCTGGTATTTTTCAGGCACTTTAGTTGTATTAAATCTCCTAATCATCAAAAATGACCTCATGGCCCTCAATTTATAGTTGAGGAAACTGGAGCATAAAAGGTTAACTTGTCCAATGGCTAAAAGTAGTAAATGGTAGAGGGATGATCATGCTCAGGCAGACTGCATTCTTAGCCACTTCTCTAATCTGAATACAGAAGTGGCAACGTGAGGGCTTTGCATATCATGGGTTTCTAATGGGATTGGAGAGGAAAAGAATTCTCTAAACTAACCCTAATGTGTATGAAATCTTTTTAAGGTTTTTCAGTAATACAGCACTCATTGCAAAGTTTTAGAATTTTTTTTTCACATTGGAAGAGGTGTTACAGAAAACTGACAGTTTACCATATTACAACTATCTCTCCACTGAGGTATTAAAATTGAGCTCAGTGGGTTGGGGATTTAGCTCAGTGGTAGAGTGCTTGGCTAGCAAGCATGAGGCCCTGAGTTCCATCCCCAGCACCAAAAAAATAAGAGCTCAGTAAGACATGTCAGACCTGACAATAAAATATATATTTTTTAGTATTTTCCAAATTCTGTCATCGTCAGATTTAAGTGAGCAGTTGTTCTATCATGTTTATCACTGGAGCTTTCCAGAGCTGCTGGCTGTTACACATACTATACAATAATGGGACATGTTTGTTAACCCTCCTCTACTTGTGACATCTCTCAGTTGACACACAAATGCCAGACTCAGCATTTCTCCTTCTCCCAAAGCAAGGCTAGTCCTAGGAAGGCATTTTGTGGTGTGTGGACTTTCTGTAATTCATTTGCCCAGAGTATACTTTTCAGTGGCCATAGTTCACTGTTTTTGTTGATCAGGCTCATAGAGCATTTGCTATCTGCCTACACTTTGTGAATTATCTGTGGTAAAGGGTTATAGTGTAAACATCAGGCTAGTGGCCTTCCGGGGTAGATGACCTGATATTACAGTTTTAAAATGTTTAAATGAAGCCATTCTTTAATATGTTGAAATATTTCTTCAGAAATTTTTGTATACAAATGCGCAAAGTATGGGTGTAGGTTATTTGGGAATTTAAGGTATGGAATATTTTTATATATCAAAATTTAAAAGTACAGGGGTCGATGAAAGTGAATATTGCATATAACTCTGGCACTCATCTCCTTTTTTTGTATTACAGATTTTTGGGGGTCTATCTTTAATTTATAAAATTTTCCATGGAGTTAATGTGCACATGCATGTTCTTTATGTGTTTCATAAAAACAGAAAATGGCTTCTAATACAAAACAAACTCCCAGGAAAGATTACTGAATTTACTCTTTTTCTATATCAATTATATCTCATTCTTTACTCATTATTATTTAAATTTAGGGTCAAGATGTACAGGTCTGGTCACCATGATAGGTACTATGTCATTAATTCTGTAATTATGTCATTGGTTAGTGTGATGTGATTAACCAATAATTGATCATAAGGATAACCAAGTGATATTACACAGAGCTCAGTAGGACTGCAAATAAGCAAAAAGGAAGGTTATTGTCTTTCTTAACAAGGTAAATTTGGATTTCACTGTGTTGCATGTATGTCTAATCAATCAATAACTCTGTCTTACCATATGTTTCAATATTTTAATTCCATTATGTACTGTTGGTGATAGAGAGATAAAATAACTAAGAATTTAGGGTTTCTGCGGTCTTCAAGGTGCATATTAGTTATTAAGGCAACAATGTATGTCTTAACTCTATTTCTAGCCAGCAACATCGCTATGCTTGTGTGTGAGTCTTCTTTCCTCGACTTCTGCATCCTGGATGCTCCTGGCTTACTTCCTGCCTCACAGAGGCTCTATTTCATTGGTGTTCTCTGGCTCCTCCCTTACCTACAGACTTCTAAATATTGTACTATCAAGGATTCCCCTTAGCATTCAGCTTTTCCCCATCTATACTTGGTGATCTGATGATTTTATTTAAGTTTTTGGGTTTAAACTATGTACGTAACTTTTTCGAATTTTTCTCCATAGACAGAGATTTTCCTCTGAGTTCTAGATTCCTGTGTTGAGCAACATGACATTTCAATCAGGATGTCTAGCTTAATAAGGTCAAATGGACTTATTAAGTGTCTCCCTTAAATCTAATGTGTATTGTTTCACCCAGCCTTCCCCATCTGCCTCATCCCCAGCATTCTCTCAGTGATTTAGTTCAAAACCTAAGAGTCATCATTGCATTTATTTTCCCCCCTTGCAGTTCACATTCTTATTTGTTAGCAATTGCTGACAGCTCTGTCCCCTAAACACAATCAGAATCTGACTGCTGCTCACCATTTTCTTTGTCATAATCTTGGTCTGGACCTTTAGCATCTCTTGTTTGGGCTACAACCACATCACACTTGTTCCCAACCTCCGTCCTTGACCACTGTGACTGGTCACATTCTGACAGTCTTTCTAAAACTTGAGTAGATTTCATTGTGCACTTTCTTAAGAACTGGCCCATAACTGCAGAACAACCAAATTAAGTTCTACCTCCTTACTGAACCTGAGGACCCCAGCTTCTGCCTCGCTCTGGACCTCACCCTCTCGCTCTCTTTCATTCTCTCTGTGTGAGCCATTCTGTCTTTTCATCTGTTCCTAGAGCCCAGTCACTTAGTGTGTCCCCACCCCCAGTTTCATCAAAGCTGTCTCCTTGTTGTCACTGAGATCTCAGTCGAAAAGTCCCTTCCTGAGACAGCCCTTCTCTGCATCACCCTTTCCTGGAGCACACTCACAGCACTTGGTTTTATTGACTTTAACGGAGTACATGAAACTAACTTATTTATTTATTTATTCATTTTCTATTTGTCTACTGGGAAAAGGTCAAGGAATGTACAAGTTTTATACAATAGTGAATCTCCAGCTCCTAGAACACAGACTGGCACATAATAGGTCACAAAAAATATTTGTTGATTGTCTGATTGGTCTTTATAGTCTTATCTGTAAAACAAAGGGCATGGAACCAACTATCTCTAAGGACCTTTCCAGTGTAAAATTCTGCTCTATTCTCTTAAAACTGAGTTGATCTGAATAATGAGGGTATTAAAGTGTTCAGGTGGTATTCACTTGTAAGACCTCGATGAAGTCACATCTCTGATCACCTGGACCCAGACAGCTGTCCCTCATCCTAAGTGGACAACGCAGAGTACGATAGGACAGGATACGGCTAGGTGCATGCTGCTTTGCCTTGCTAGTTAGGTGCTCTTGCATGTACATTTGCAACTGCAATTTTATTTGAATGCTTCTGAAGTAAGATGCTATGCTGCTCATAGCCTGCTTTCGTTCATGGTAAGAATGACTATGTGAGTCAACTGTCATCAAGTGTCAGTATGTGTCAGAAACTGTTTGTAACTGACATATGTTAACTAATTTAATCCTCATAAGCACCATATGAATTAATATTAACCCAAATACTCGAGAAAGGAAATGAAGGCACAGAGTATTGAAAGGCCTTGCCCATTTCCACAGAGCTAGGCATAGTGGAGCTGACATTTAAACTTGGGAAATCTATTCTTAAGTTTGTGCTCTTAACCAGTATGGGACAATATCTCATGCAGTATCCAGAACAGATACTAAATAGCCATTAATTGAACTTAGTGAGTAAATATGGAAGAAACAAAAATGTGCAGCAGCAGCTCTGTGGGGTGGCTGTATATCTTACAAGGAAAATCTCTAGATAATTATTACTAAGAGAATACTCATTCCCATGAGTACTTGTTTTTTCTGGTTTCTGCCCTCACCTGGTTTGCATTTGTATTTACCTTCCCAGTCCACTCTGCTTCTGCTTAATCCAGCAGTTTTGTATCTGAGCAATCATCTGTCTTCAAACAGATTCCACAGAAGTCTCATCTAACTCACTTAGCTTGAAAGGTAATCATCAATAAAACTAAAGTGAAAACAAAATTAAGACCTAATCTTCTGGGGCAAAGCAAGGTGGTGTGGGTTAGGAAGATTTTCTTTTTAGTATTCTTTTGATATGACTTCTAGCAGTGGCAGAGTGATAATTATATTAGTAAAAAATATTATAAAATAAACCTTTGTGTGATAGTTCTTAAAATAGCAAAGTAGTTGAAAATCCACCAACGTGGATCTGTGAAACTCTCTGAAATTTTAAACAGTTATGGGTACTTTTTATAAAGCTAAATTTATTTTAACTGATATACAAAACATAAAAATTTATATATATTAATGGGATACCATGTGATGTTTTGATATGTATATACATTGTGTAATGTTTAAGTGAGGTTAAGCATATCTATCTCCTCAAACATTTACATTTCTCTGTGGCGAAAACATTTAAAATCCTTTGTTCTTGCTTTTAAAATCGTACACTATGTTTCTGTTATCTACAGCCGCTGTGTAGGGCAATGGCGCCCCAGAGGTTTTTGGTCCTGTCTAACTGTGAGTCAGTACCCCTGATCAACATTCCCTCCTTCTGCCTCCTCTCTCTGCCCCTGGTATTAACCCTCAGTTTTCCCAGTCAGCCATTTCAGATGCCAGGCGTGAGTGAGATCGTGCAGTACCTGTTTGTGCCTGGCTTATTTCACTTAACAAAGTGGTCTCCAGTCAACCAGGTTGTCTCAAATGACAGGACTTCATCCTTTGTTTGCCTGCTGAACACTATTCCACGGACTCACAGATGCTTTCACGTCTCATTCCCAAAGTGGTTGCCAGCGTCTCTCTTCTTCAGCTCAGCTCCCCCTCTACCAACTACCTGTCTTGCTGCTGCAGTCACTGGGGTTTTCACAGAAAGTATAATCCAAGGCCTCTGCAACCCTTGGAGAACCTATTTAAGAAGAACAAAGAATAAAGTACAAGACAGAAAGACTACAACTTCATGCCAGTTTCTGAAGAACGAACATACCCTCCTCCTCGAAATGTCCATTGCCAGTGACAGCGGATGTAGCTTTGTTGCTATCATGGTTTTGAGGCACTAACAGAGAGAGAGAGACTGCCCTGATTGTTTTTTCTTCGCAGTGCTGGGGAATCTAGCCCAGGCCAATCTTCTGACTCAAGACTGCCTGAGTTTATAATTCCTGCTTTGTTGCTCTTAATGCTTGACTGTGGGCAAGCTACATAATCTCAGTTCTTTTACTTTAACCTTAGTCTCCTAAATTGTGAAATGGGACAATGAGTTGCCCTGAAATAAGGTTTTCAGAGCAGCAAATGCGCTAATGCTGG
Source organism: Hystrix cristata (assembly GCA_004026905.1). Taxonomy (NCBI): domain Eukaryota; kingdom Metazoa; phylum Chordata; class Mammalia; order Rodentia; family Hystricidae; genus Hystrix; species Hystrix cristata. The sequence goes on along the minus strand of PVJO010011613.1, from coordinate 6,555 downwards.
GGCCAGGAGCTGGCACACTGTAGGCATTTTATAGATGTTTATTTAACGAACAGATAGTTCCTGTTGACCTTTTTCTCTACGCACACTTGGTGTTTCAGTACAGTTAGTGTATTTCTAACTACATGTAAATGCACTTGAGGTGTTAGTGTTTGCAACCTCATCATAAGTAAATGCTGCACTTCTATTATTATTATTTACAATAATCATGGAAGTAAACTCATTGACTTTTACTAAATTTTCATGGATATCAAGAAGTTGATGGGCATCTTGCTGGATGAAAACTGTTAATGCATTCATTCACTCAAAAATACTTATGGAGAATCTTCTACATATAAGAAATGCATATGATTACTTACGTGAATTTAAAATTTGTTAGAGAAAGATATAACCACCTTTCTTTTTTCATGATGCAATCAGTTTGAAAAATTTTTACTTATTTCATTTAATTCACAGGTTAAATGTCTACTTACTAGGTGTATAACACTGAACTGATATTATGTGAGGAATACAATGAATAGGACAAATGGTCTTATCAAATAATTGCAACCTAATAAAACCATATAAATTTAAGGTATATGACTAAGAATAAACACAAAGGTAATAAAGATCTTCAGAATAAAGAACATCACAAGGCTGAAGGAGAGAAAACCCAAAGATGTGCTCTGAGAAGATGAGTGGATTGAGGGAGACAAAAAGCAGGGAGAAGATGGCCTGATAAGCAGGGACTTTGGTGGGAAATGAATGTGGCATGCTGGAAAGAGTGGCGTGAACTCAGTACACCATATATCTTCCCACCTTGTAAAGTATTTGATACTTTGGTGATTTGACAAGAATGTTACGACAGCTATAGTTGAGACAATGGGGGAATTTATATGTGAAAGAGAAATAAAAGATTATACAGAGACCATTCCTTCATTTTTTTCATTCATCTACTTATCCTCACAACAAATATTATTGGACACATATATTAGGACACACCTTGTGCTCGGCACATTCTGTGTCAACCAGTAGGGATATTGCAGTGATGGAGCCAGGAGGAACTTCTGCTTTCAGGGATATTATAAAATAGTGGAATCAGAGTACAAGCTGCTCAAATGCTAAAGTAAAAATCTGGCATTTATTTAAAATGTAATGAGGAGCCATTAAAATATATTAAGGAGAGGAAACTGTTAGGATTAATCAGAGTAGAGAGACTAGAAGTATGAACACCAAAGTTCACTGTAATAATTCAGGCATGATTTTGTGAGAATTTGAATTAGAGTGGTGTCCTGGAAGATATGGATAAACATGAGGATGGATAGAAACTTCTCCACTTAGGAAAACTAAATGCCAGGTCAAAACTCTTTAGGGACAGATCGGATATCGGAGGCTGAGGGAAAAAGACATTAAAGTTACTCCAAAATTCTTAAAATGGATGACATGGAGAATTATAGCGTCATATGACAAATGAGTTAACTTGAAGAAAATAAGGTGAGGGTCATGGGGGAGGATGACACATGGGGAAGTTTTGAAGGTAATGACACGATGAACTGATGTCAAATGAGGTTCTTGGAAAGGAATGGGGCACCAAAACTTTTTGACAGTGACTATAATAAGAAAGATTTTACATGGTGAACGAAGATAGACATTTAGAGCACACATTTCACAGAATGGCACTTGTCTTCCTATATGTAATGTATTTTAATCAATTATAGTCCATTAATTTTATTTTACTAAAAACTGCTGGTTAGAGCACAAGACATTGATTCAATTACCCTGTTTTAAAACTATTGTAAGGATAGTCAGAAATCAGGATCATATTGTAATATTGCTTGAGAGCTTTGGGCATTCAGGATCTTGTTATAGAAGAAAAGTCAAGGTTAATAGAAACTTTGGAGTTGTGCCGTAGGCATTAGAAAATAAATTTGAGTTCATGAAGAAGAGAAGAGCAGCTTCCAACATGTGAATAAGTTATACCTACCCTAGTGTGTGGATATCAAAGGACATCAGAAATAGCATGAAATCCAATCCTTTATTCTATTACATACCACATATGTTTTGATTTTAGAATGAAGGGTATCTGTATTAGTTACTTTTCTAGAGTCAATGGTTTGCAAGATAGCAGATTTAATACAGGACAAGTACAAGTTACAACATTCACACACACAAGCCAAATGCAGGAAGCATGCAGAATGTCTGTCTATGCACTGGAGACCTGAAAGATCCAGTCGAGGGCTGGGAGTCCATGGCACTGTGCCATGCACATCCGCGTCTGCACTAAAAGCCTGAGGAAATCTATACTGGAGCCAGGGTACGATGGTTGCAGCAAAGATGAAGACCAGAGCTCCACTAAAGTGAACAACAACCATCCTTGATGACAGCAAGGCCTGAGCTCTTCCCGCAACAAGAGCAGCCGAGTCTCCTTCTGGAGAATCAGCCACAACAGAGCTTCTCCTGGGAAACAGCCGGCTCCTATCTTCTGCTCTCGTTCTCCATTATGTTGTGTGGGCAACATAAAGTGGATCCTCTATGCCCAGAGCCACACCAACTCAGTCCAGCTGGGCGTTGCTGCTCAAGTAAAAGACTTGCTTCACAGTGTGTCTGAGTCATTGAAAAGATTTTCATATTTGGAGTTCTCCAGGATCCCCTCTGCTTACTAATTTAAACAGAATACAAAAGAATTAAGTGGGGATTAACATTAGGTTGAGAATTTGGGTGGAGAAGGCAAAGAAGTGACAGCCCTGAGGCATATTGTATAAGTATGGCCAATATACGGGGCAGTAACTGTGGCTGCTGGGTCAATAGGATATATCATCCGGCTATTTACAGAGACTGTCAAGTATGCCTAATTGCTAGGCATTAGTCTTTAGTCTCTTCTTTTGGTCACATTGGGAGTAAGACAGCTTCTGCTGAGCTGTTTACATCCACACCTTAATGATACTAATACATTATGCCCTGTTGAGAAAAGAAAAATGTGAGGAGACATGCTCTCAAGTTGCTGAGGCCCACTGACTGCATGGGAGCAGTTGTCTCTTGGTCAATCAGATTAAACTGATAACCAATGAAAGTTTGATCCAACGTGTATATTAGATGTAGCATTTTGGTTGTAAGGAAACATTAATCTAGCAACTTCCATGATCCAAAAAAAAAGAAAGAGGAAAAAAAAGTTTTGATTAGCTAGATATACATTCCAAAGTTCAAGCACCAAAGTTCAGGCCCTAACGGCTGTTGACAAAGGACAGTTAACCTTCCGCCCTAGTGGGATGGGACCTAAGTGGTGAGATTGAAGAGCTTCAGGTTATTTTTTCCACTTTGTCCCCTGACTGTGGTCCCACCCATGAGGAATTCACTGACACAGCCCTTCTGAAACACCTCTATTTCCAGGCAGGTCAAGGGTGGCTTTGGGGAGGACAGGTGTTAGAGATGTGCAGAGGGCAAGAGAGGCAGGAGAGAGGTTGCGGCGCGGCCTAGTGAGGGAGGAGAGACGGTGCGCACCATGGACTGATGTGTCTCACTGTGCAGTTGAGTCCAAGTCTCCACGTATCTGCTCAGGACATTCTCTCATTCCTTATGACTTCATCCTTCTCTGTTGTCCTCGAATACGCAACCCCAAGCTCCTCTCTTATCTACCTCTAATTTACAGAGAAAACATCCTCTATCTTCCTGATGTTAACTGAACTAATGCAACTATAGCCACATCCACCTCCTTCTCTTTCCTTTCAGCTTTGCTACTTGAGATTCTCTTCTTACCTTCCCTTGTAGTTTTGATTTTACGGCTTCAGCTTTCTCAAGAATTCAACTGCCTCTTCTCTCTTGCATATTTAATACCTGCCTCTCAGTGCAGTCCTACTCACTGACTTCTGAGTGCTCACAAGCCAAACTTTTCACTGGCCTCCAACACTGTTTCAGCTGCCCCCTTCACACCTACCTTCTTGGGAGAGTTATCTATGCCAGTTTCTTATTTTTTGCCATCCAGTCACTTCTATATCCATTCTAGTTTGGGTTCGATTCTCATCATTCTACCAAGGCAACTTTACTAAGAATATCAGTAACGCCCATGAACAGACGGCTTTTCAATTCTTATCTACTGTCACTGGCAGTGATATTTGTGCCTATTGATCTCTGCCTTTTCACACATTCTCTTCCCTTGTGCTTCTGTCTTCATTTTCCCACTTGTCTGGGAAAGGACGAGAAGTCATGTGATGCTGGATCTAGTGAATACAATGGACGAGGGGACACGAATATTTTCACAAGCCTTCCTTTCTCTCAGATGGCACTCGGCAATGGTGTTGGCCATATTTTTTTTATCGTAACTTGTGAAGACACTCATGAAAGAGGACTTCCAGAACTGCTCCAGAAAGTGACAAGCATGACAGGATAAGTGTGTTTGAAGTGAGGGGGAATTTCTGAGGGGGATTAAAAAAAGATAAAGAAAAAATATGCATTTTATTATTAAAAAAATGATAAAGAAAGAAACATTCTCAGCTCATGCTTCGCATCCCCAAGAAAGCCCTCTCAGATTTCCATGTGCATGGCATTGTTAAATGAATGCTGCTTGAGTCTGGAACACTGTTTCATCTTTAAAGTTTTTGGGGGATACTGACTTCTTCAGTTATCTTAGACAAACGCTTTCTGCATGGAAAACCTGTAAATTTTTACAAGGGTATTGTCTTTTATGGGGAGGGGAGTTGTAATAGGAAAACAACTACAGCCACACACTTAACTTCTCCTGCAAACTCAAATAATGGCAAAGTCTGCTTTTCCTTTCTCCCTGTCAGCCTTCCATTCTTTTCCTTTGTGAAGTTCCTTCAAGAAGTTGTGCTGTTTTCCAAATCAGGGCCTGACTCTTTGCTTTGGTTTTTTATTTAGAAATTACGCATCCTCACATCCTCCTCCCTCAGTCCTCTGTCTACTCACCCCATTTCTCTGGACACGGCACCTTCACAAATGCAGAGGAGCCCACTGAATGCAAATTTAGTCTGCTGAGTTTGCATCATAGTTGAAGAGGCTGGACCCTGCAACTCTTATTTATGCATGAGCTTGCCTTGGATTAGAGCTTCTCCTCTGTGATCTTAGTATCTTAGTCTTAGCTCATATCCTACATGGGTAGTAACTTTTATTGCACAATAATTATCTTCCAATGTGTCTGTCTCCCCTGTGGGGCTGAGAACTCCAAGGAGTCAGGAGCCATGTCTTATTAATCTTCTGTAGCCTGAGAGTCTAGTAAATGCTTGGGATTATAGTAGATATTCAATAAATTTGGAGTATAAGTAAAAGACTAAGTGGCACTTCTTCTTCTTCTTCTTCTTCTTCTTCTTCTTCTTCTTCTTCTTCTTCTTCTTCTTCTTCTTCTTCTTCTTCGTTCTTTTTTTTTTTTTGAGATGGGGTCTTATCCTGTAGATCAGGTGGCTTTGAACTCACTACATAGCCCAGGCTGGTCTCAAACTCATGGAAATCCTCCTCCCTCAGCCTCCCAAGTGCTGGGTTTACAGGCCTGTGCTACCACACCTAGCTTAAGTGGCACTTCTTAAAATAAACACAAAACACCATTTGTACCTTGTGCCTTGTCAGCAGGAACACTGCTGTTCTTGAATAAATATTGTGTTTGTTGATGCCAGAACAATATTTGCTTTCAGATAACATCATTCCTGGTGCATTTTTTGGGTCAAATTTTGGGATAACAACAACAACAACAACAAAAAAAAAACCCCAAAATATTTGGACAAATCGATATAACCATTTGCTGCTGTCTTTAAGACTTTCAATGTAGAAAGACTAATTTATGTAATTTTGACACATGAAAGAATAAATATTGTAAATGTAAAAATTAAAATTGTATTGAAACAGTAGTGATATGTGTTTCAGTTCCTTGTTTAAGCTGCAGGTGCTAAGTGTACCGGACATGTCCTGACTATGGATCGGAAGCATTTGGGAAGGAGTGTGCAGTGCTCAGCATCCTGTGTCCCTGCAATTACTTCTTCATTCTATTTGAATTCATACTTTTGTCACAACAAGTTAGTTATTATCAAGTGAACTGTTTTTGCAAACAAAGTCCTCAAGTCCATATGAATTATTTTAATAAAAGAATTTTGCTCTTCTCAATGTCTATAGAATGAAAAACTAATTTTAAACAGTCTAATGTTTATATACACAAAACTTTTAAAATCATTCACGTTATATAATTTAATTAAGCTAGAGATGAACTTCTCATAAAAAAGAGGTAGCATAAGCCAATTATTTATTTAATATATTTCTTAAAAATTACAAGGTTTTTTTGGATCAAGTATCAATTTCTCAAGGTCAGCCTACATATAGCTGCTTGAAAAACTCATGAGAATTCCAGAATTTAAATCCTGAGTTTTAGCTAGATGGCAGATTAGTGAAGTTTTAAAAGATATTAATGAGGAAAGAAAATTACCTTTTAGTGAAAACTTTAATCTGACTCACTAAAATTTCAAACATAGGAAATATTTTAGCAATAGAACAAAATACTTCATTTTTGTAACTTGGAGTTTCTTTTTGGGTGGTAAGTCTTGAACTGCATTTGGAAAAGACATAGAATGTGAATAAACTCAA
>PVJO010011612.1:0-58945 GCA_004026905.1 Hystrix cristata | reverse complement strand
AAAAAAAAATAAAAAGCAGTGAAGCCAAAAAAAAAAAAAGTAAGTTTTTTTAAAAAGTGATTTATTTTAATTTGAAAGACATTTCCATGATGTTCTATTCAGTAATTGGTAAAGGTTCCTTTCATGGAATTATATAACTGATACCAAATATTTCATATTGATAGGTCTTTAGATATTTGTTAATTTTAGTGAGATACAATTTTTTGGATTAATAGCCAAATTATTTACCCAATAGAGTAGATACTTCATTTCTAAATTTAAGTCAGTGATGCTACTATTTGTGTATCGATGAGGGTTGGGAGTTAGTAAACCATAGAGCTAAGAAGTAGCTAAAGCAAATGATAAGAGAAATATTCCGTTGGAATTAAAGATTTCTTCCTGTCTATTTAATAAATACTTACAAAAACATTTACATGTACTGTCAGATATAATTCTAGGTGTTTTATAAATGTTAACTATTTAATCATTATAATAACCCTATGGAGAAAGTATAATTATTATCTCCTTTGATAAAGAAGAAGAGTGAGGCACAGAAAGGTTAGAGAACTTGTCCAAGGTCACACAGCTGTTGAGTGGCAAAGTAAGGACTTGAACCCAGGCCACCTGACCTTTACATCTTCTTAACTTTCCCCATTACCGTTACCTTTTGTTTTTGCAAGGCATTGCTGATGTCTTTATGTGATTTGTGCTTACTACTAATTATATTTGATTTTTGGTAACACGTGGTATTTTATTTTCTGAATTATCTTATGGGTTATATTTTATGCCATGAATTTTCTTTGAATCTATAACATACATAAGTGTTTGAAAAGTAAATTTGTTGTGGGTAATAAAATGGACAATAATTACTGAACACTGTGGGTAAGAAGGCTTTGTCTTCCAAGATGTGTATTGAATACCAGTTTATACCATTTAAAAAAATCAATATCCATTTGGTCATTTATATTTCCTTGCAATCCTATTGTGTTCCAAATTTGCTTCAGATCTATTGAAAACATTTTTAAAGTCAACTTGCTTAGCTTTTTTTTTTTTTTTAACCTTTTCTGTTTTTAAGTTGGTAGGATGGACCACATATTGAACATAAACCATATTTAGCAAATTTTAGCAGTGTGCTCTTATAAGCTTGTTTCTCAAGTTGGGGCACTAAGGTGTGTATGTGTTTTTTTTTTACCAGGGAATGAATACGATAAACATATCACCTTTTTAGAGTATCATTTCTACTAAGATATTATTGGGGACGAATGTTAAAAAGTTCTTAGGTGGCAGTGTCTTTTTGTTGAAAGGATTAATGATATAAATTTGAAAGCCTGTTTAGTGTAGAAACAAAAAAGATACAATTAACTTTCATTTTATTACAAATAATGAGATTAGGGCTTAAATATGTCATCTGTATTTTTATTATGTATGACCATTAAAGCAATGGTGGTACGTGCCTGTAATCCCAGCGCTCTGAGAAGCTGAAGCAGGAAGATCTCAAGTTGGAACCAATCTGGGCAATTTACTGAGACTTTGTCTCAAAAAAATAAAATGAAAGGACTGAGGTTGTGGCTTAGGGTGAAGCAGTAGGAAGGCTCTGTGTTCAATTCCCAGTACCATGAAACAAACAGCAACAACATTGACTTGTGGTGTGATGTGACTTTCAGATGGAACTTGTGCACACTAGTTTTCTTAAGTGACTTGAAAGAGGGTAGGGGTGAGAGAATATCTGGGGAACCTTTTAACAAGGTAATTATGGGGATAGCAAATTAAATAGTATGCATTTTGGAATGTACTATGTGGAATTCAGGGTCTAAAATTAGAAGGATAAAACTTTTTTTCTGAGTGGAAAATTATGACACAAAAAGTACACTTTGTTCTTTTGTTTTTATTGCCATTTAGACTTGAATGAAGAAAAATAGCAGTCAGTAGAATTGACATAGTTCTTGCATTTTCAGATTCTTATTCTGAGTTTTCTGATTTATTGCTACATTGTTGCTTAAGCATGTTTAATTTACCTTATCTGTAAAATTGTGTAGATTTTTGATGATGTGGCCAATTACCTCTATATGAGAGGATGTTTTAAAAAATAAACTGTACATGATAAAAATCTGTCCTTTCCCATCTTTTATGTTTTGGTAGGAGATAAACTAGAAATAGGGATTAAATAGAAAAGACATTTAAAAAAATTCATTGCAAATATATGATTCCAAGCTGAGTCTGGATTCCAATGGGAAATCAAATAGGGGAATCAGAAGAGAATTAATAGGAATTCTGGAAAACAGGAAAGGATGCATCAATAAACCAGAAAAATTTCAGGCTTTCTAGACAGACATGAAAAGGCTAGTGACATTAGTTTATTAAAACTGTTAATACTGAACAACCTGTAAGACATTAGGAAAAAAAATCTGGTTCTAAGTAGAAAATAGACTTGCTTATTTAATAATCCAGAAGTTCATCTAGCTTGGAGATGACATTGCTGGGGCAGAGAAATGGCCCTGTGAGTGGTATCAGGCTAGTTAGTAGACTCTAGGATCAGTGAGTCTTGAAGAAAAATCTCTCTGTTAAGTTTTCCACAGATCCCACCCATAACATCCCATAGCCTTCTACTGTGGGCTTGATAGGAGTGGGAGACACTCTTGAGGCCAGTAAAATAGTGACCTACACCAACAATCAAGTTCGAAAGTAATTTGGATTTAAAAAGTTGAAAACAATGAAGACATACAGGATATTTGAGGAAAATTTTAACAAAAGAGGACTTGTACTAACACAAGAACATAAATAGTACAAGAATCCTAGTTAGTGTAGAAAGTTATTGTAAGCTGAAAGTTCCTGGAGTCAAGAAGACATTGTATTGAGAAAGGAATAATGGAAAAACATCTTGCCAATTAAAAATATGATTGCCAAGAGGCCAAAAAGTATAGAAGATGGTGGATCTTGAGTATAAGACACAAATTGCTGAAGAATACAGTATATTTATATTAGGTTTAAAAATGCAAAGCACACTGTATGTGTATAGTTTTATGGAGATATCCATATGTGTGTATACCTATGTGTGTGTATCTATATCCATGGAATGATAAATACCAAACTAGAGAGAAAAAGCAGTATTTCTGTTATGCAGATAACATATTTTTCCTTAAGATAAGTGGTAGGTACAGAGATGTTTATTAAATAATAGCTTATAGTCTTTTGTATATCTAAAATGTTTTACAATAATTCATTTAAAAATGGAGGCAGGCTGAGAATGTAATTGGGTGGCAGAGTGCTTTGTTAGTGTACACAAGGTTTTGGATTGGATTGCCCAGCATGCTTTAAAAAAAAAAAAAAGGTAGTAAAAAGCAATATTGACAGTTCAACTGTCAGATTTCTCTCAAAGTATAATAAAAAGAATTGGATATTAAAATTTGAGACCTATAGAACAGATGCAGGAGGCCAGCATTAATAGGAATTTAAGAGATTATAAAAAATACAGTGCATGTAGAAGAAGCTGTAGATAATAAAATGATAGAATGAAAATTTTCTGAGATTAAAAAAACAACTTTAAATAAGACAATACTTTGCCTTGCAAGCACAAGGCCCCGAGTTCGATCCCCGGCACCGCAAAAAAAAAAAAAAAAAAAAAAAGACAATACTAAAGTCAAATTTCTGGTAAAATCAAGTACTGGTAAAATTTCTGAATTTCAAGGATCAAAATAAGCTAAGTTTTTAGCTGGAGAAAAAGGACGTATCCTAAAATGAATCAGATTGGTATTTTTCCCCCCTTATATAGGTGACACTATATAAAGAGACACTGGAAAAATTGCTGTGGCATTCTGAAGTAGTGGTCTTATTACCTAGAGTATTATATGCAGCAAAACTGTTTCAATTATGAAGGCAAAATATATATTCTTTCAAAATGACTGAACTATAACACAGATTTAAATGAACATGTTATTTGGAGGTACATAAGCAAAATGAAATCAATTATGATAATCTATTCTGGCATTGATGGACAAAAGGAAAAAAGAAACCTAAACCTGAACAGTCAGTGAAACTTAAGGATAAATCTAAAGAATCAATAAAGTATTTTGAAGTATAATATAATTTTAGAGAAAATATTTCTGATAAAATGGAAGACATGAAAGAATAATGGTAACTGAGAAAATTGTAGATAATTTAGTCGAATTGTGCAGTAATGTGGAGGAGTATGGTAAATGGGGAGGTAAAAGTGTACTATGCTTGTAATTTCTGTGCATATAGTTACAGCAGTGGTTATTTTACACTTCTTGATGTTTATATAAAGAAATACAGACTGAAATACATGTTTAAAATTTGAGATATTTGGTTAAAAAATGGCAAATAAACAACTCTCCCAACCTTCTGCCTATCTGTTTAAGAGGACTAAATATGTCTTACCAAACAAAGCCCGTAACAGAATTAAGTAGTAAGAAAAGTTGATTCTGGTGCTACAAATCTGAGGGAATTCCTTGATGCTAGAGAGCAGGAGGGATGACAGGAGTAGAGAAAAGAACAAAAGAAACTTCAAAAGTGAAGAGTTGTTGAGATTCAGAGGACCTTAAGAAACTATTCGTGTTGCTAACGGTCTTACAGATTTAGAGTGGACTGTGATGTCATCATCAGAATAATAAATTTGAAAACTGCCTGTAGCAGCTGGTTCTCCCCTTCTTCTTTCGTACAGAATGATGGTGAGCAGGTGTATTGGTCTGGAGGATAGAATTTAGGCTTTAGTAGATGATGATTCTGGAGGTTTCTGGTATGACATTGGAATTGCAAAGAGTAGCAGAGCAGAAGAGGAAAGGAGTCTCTCTCTCTGTGTAGCATACTAACACACTCTGTTTTGCTTTAAATGTAAAGTGTCCCCTAAAGACAGAAATACTGAGAGCTTGATTCCCAGTGCAGCAAGGTTCAAAGGTGAGGGCTTAAGGAAGTGAGCAGGTCATAAGTATTACAGCCTCATCAGTGGGAGTTGGAGCCTGGTTGGAGAAAGTAGGACATTGGGATATGCCTTTAAGTGGTATCTTGTCCCAGTCCCTTGCTCTCTGGCTCCTCTGTGCTGTCTGGTCATGCCCCTTCACTGTGATGTTTCTGCCTTCAAATGGGCAGGCATGAACTGATCAAAAGCTCTAAAACTGTGAGCCAAAATAAATCCTCCTTTAAGTTGTATATGCCAGCTACTTTGTCCCAGCTGTGGAAAAGTGACTGATACTCTACTCAGAAAGTAAAGCTTTCTGTATGTTTGCAGTCATGGAGGTTCTAGCCCAGTCTGCTTCATGAGCATGGTAAATTAAAACATACCTCTTGAAAAACAGTATGTATGTATGTTTACTTATATTTCTATATCAGCAAGTTGTGAGAGCAGTATGCGTAGTGTGGTATTTGTGGTCAGAAATTCTGTGCAAGTTCAAATGTGCATAAAGTACATAAAATATTAATAAAAGCTTCCTTTTGGGAAAAAGGAATGAGAAGAATATTTTTCCTTTTTTTAACCCTTAATATTGTTTAGTAAGGAATGTTTTTATTTAAAAATTAAAGAATAAGATTATATTGGAGAGGAAAGGAGGAGGACAACATGAAGTTAGCAGTGGTTAGCTAAACAACTTTAATTTACACATAGTCTCAAGCTTGTAATTATTCTTTATAAGATATACTTCTCAGTTACTAATTCTTAGCAGCTATCTCCTTAGGAGTTTATTTTCACATGCTTCTCCACACCTTCTTCACCCAGTGTATGGAGGTAGAGATGTCTAATAATTCCCTCAGTGTATATAGATTTTGTGAGAGATGGAATAAATGTAAAGAATACCCTAAAGTGAAGATCTTTAAATTGTAGGCATTGCTTTATTGATAGAGGATAGTATCAAGTATCTTTTATGGAAATGAATCAGTGTAATTATAAATTTAAATAATGAAAAGAAATGTAAAGAAAAAAGAAAATGTAAAGAAAATATAAAGAAAAAAGCCAGGAGAATATTGTCTTCAAGGTTCTGAAGTATATTCTGGTGTGTTGTTTGGGTTGCGTCTGGAAATCACTCAGTGTCAGAATATTAATATGTGAGTGTAATCATAAGGCGTGGTGTGGTGTTCTTGATCCCTTGAAAGGCTCCATCCTTTCTTTGTGAAGAGATGGGTTTGACCCTTGGTCTCTTATGCCACATCTACTATAAACTTCTGAACCCTCCACCATCATTCAGGATGCATCTGTAATGGTTGAAGAAGTGGTGGAGGATGGCATGGGCTGAGCACCTGAAGATCCTTGCCTGGGACAAGTTATGGAAAGAAAATCTTACAGGTATTTTTCTTCTTGTATATTTTACTTGGATATTGGATAAAATAGTTATTTTTCTCAGAAGGACTATGTACTGAGGGTGGGAGATGGGAGGGTTGGGGTGGAGCAGAGGCCATTTCCAGGAGTGGTAGAAAAATTGGGAAAGACTCTCAGCATTTTTTTTTATATTGCACAGCTTTTGCTGTTACTTCCATAATAAAGGAACTTGTGTCAGAGTTCTTGAATTATAGACTCACTTATATAATAATAAGATTCACAAGGAACAGGACTTAATCGTGTTAAATATCAATAACTATTAGAAATCTGTGGAAAATGTTTAGATCTGTGAATTGTATTGAATTTTAAATATTCTGACTATGTCCTTAAAACTTTAATTTGTAATAAACTTGTTGGTTATCTCTTCTTTGGTTATGTTAATTGGCTATATAACCATTTGATGCTTTGATTTATTTCTCAGGCATAAAGATGTCTAACACAGCTGTGCATTTAAATTAAGCCATTAATTGGAGCTCCTTGAATTTTAAGTTCTTGATTTTTCTCTAGCATAGCAGAGATTACAGTGCCAAGACTCAGGGAATGGCTTCTAAGATAGCTCTAGCTCCATTACAGGTTAAAAATATTGCAAAAGCCTCTTTTTTCCCCCAAACTATGTGTCAGGGAATATTTTAGAGATTTTCTAGAAGCTCTCCTACTGAAATTATAGGAATGGTATTTTCAGTAGTGTTCCTGATAATTGATAATTCTGTTGTGCTTAGATGATAATATGAGAAGCATACATGGGTATGGTATGTAGGAGAAAGTTTTTTTTTTTAAAACTTAGAGCAGCTCAGATTTTAATAACTCAGTTAAATGGAAGCGAACAAAGATAGGTCAACACAAAATTGGCCAAGGTAAAATAAGTGAAATGAAATGATGTACTGGTGAAGTTTTTTTCCTTCTATTTTGTTTCAGTGAAAATAAAAAAATGTTGCTTTTAAGAGAGAATTTTGTATTATTTTCTCCTTTTTTTTTTTTTTTCCACCTGCTCTAGCTTGGGAACTAGGAAAAGAGCCATTTTGTGTGTTTTTTTCTTCCAGTGTGTTATGAATCAAGGAAAACCCACTGAAGACTCCTTTGAGAAGAGTTTATTTTGAAGAAGGAAAGGAAACACCGAGAGAAGGCGAACAAACAAAAGGGGTGATGGAAACAAGTATCTTTGTTGTATTTGTAACCTCAAGAGAACTACCTAGAGTGAACGTAGAGAGTTGAGACGGGAGTAAATCAAAGAATGACTGAATTTTGTGGGTTTTGATGGAAAAATGATGGTCATTTTCTAATACAGAGAAACAGTGGGTGTTTAAGAACCACAAGGTTTTGTCTCTGCCATGTGTCATTATCATGAGCTCTGAAAACATAGAACCACTCCTTTGTCTTCTCTGAGTGACAGGTGTCTTCCTTGTACCTCAGCGGTGCTTCCCAGAGAAGCGACAACCTGTGCTGTCTGCCAGAACCTGAGAAGTACAGTTTATGTGTTTATCATCAGGGCGTTGTAATGGATGTCTCTTGAATTTTAAACTCTTATAGTTCTCAAACACCAATCATTGTGGGTTATTGTCAATAAATATTAATTTTTCAAAACAAGCTATGGTAATTCCTGTCCATATTGTGATTAATACACCACTTTATTAACCATACATAACTTGATGAACTGATATTTTATTTTCTTACATTTAAATGATTATGCTGTTTATGGTACAGTATATGATCATACGATTTTCTGTTTTCCTTGAGTTTTTTAAAATTTTATTTTAATGGTACATTTTAGATGTACCTAGTGTTCCTTGAGGTTTTTTAAAAAACTTTGTTAATGTATATGTCAAAGTCATTTTAAAATAGTAAATTTGTTATAACATCAATATGTATTATGGGATATTGAGTCTATATTAACTTTCTATTTAATCTTGGTATAAATTCAGATGTGAAATGACAAATCTAAGTTTTTTGGAAATTAAGAGTTTATGTGCATTACATAGAAAGTATCTTATGCATTTAATTTGTGTGAATGTTTTTTAAATGGAATTTTTATTTACTTTTTTTAAAGTATGTGATCATACTGTATTAGGCAATTTTTATTTACTTTGAAAGACAAGAAGAGGATTTTATGTTTTTGAACTTAAAATTATTTCAGCTCTCCACCCCAGTACTATAATATGAATTCTGAACATAGTTTCTAATTCCTCAGTCTTCCCTTATATTAAAGGATTTTTAGAACAAATTGAGATTCATTTTGAATATAAATTGCCATAGCTGTAACGTGTTATTTCTCGAACAAGGATTTCTTGATTGGGCGCCATGTGCTGGGGTTTCTTCTGAATGTTCTTTTATTAATGCAGGACAGTGTATGTATGTAAAGGTATGACTGCTTCAATCTGACAGTGAATTATGCAAACATATTCGTTACTACATTTTTTGTGGTGATAAAAAGCTGGGAATACCATTAATATATATCCAGGAGAATGGTTACAGTTGAAGTGCTAAAAATGGGTTTTCTCCCAACTATAGATGCTAAGGCATATCTGTGATGTTGTAACAGTCAAAATAGATAATTGTAATTCGTAAAGTATTGTATTTATAGAAAAGATGGATTTCCATAAAACAAGTATATTTGAGCCTAAAGAAAGTTATAATCATTTTGCTATATGGGGCAGAGATTAAAGAAGGAATAGGATTTTTTCTTTTCATATTTTTATATTATTACAAAATATATAAATATTAGTTTCAATGAAACTATTACTTTTATAGTTAATTTCAAGGAAGGGTATGTTAGAATTTTATTTGTGATAGCGGGGATTGAATCCGGGGCCTTTGCACCAAGCTACATCCCTAGCCCTTTTACAATTTTTTATTTTGAAGTGGGGTCTTGCAGAGTTGCCACATTGCCCAGGCAAGGCTTGAACTTGGGATTGTTCTGCCTCAGCCTCTCAGTTTGTTGAGCTTTCATGTGTTTGTTGCCACACCGGGCTAAGGAAGAGTTTAAGAATTTAAAAAATACTGTACACAAAATGTAGTCCTTATTACATTTTATAAGTTTATAGAATAGTTTATTAACACATAAAAATAAAATACTTCTAGTGCTCTCTCTCTCTATATATATGTATATTTTTTTCTTGGTGTTCTATGAAGTAAGGAGGACACAATATTGATTGTAATTCCTGGGAACACCAAAATAGAAGCCAGAATTTCCTGCAGTAGTTGAAAGGAATAGTAGGGATATTTGAAATATAATATAAATTCTTATTATAATCAGAAATTCAGTTTAACCTGATTTGTCTTCTTAGCTTCAGTACTTTTGTGCTAGAGATGCTAAATTGTCTAAGAAAATTTGACTAAATTATATACCTTCTCTCCACCCTTTCTCAGAAAGTATTCCTTCTCAGAAAGGATGAGAAAAAGGAACATCCAACACTAAAGAGAGGAAAAAGATGAGTGTCATTTGAATACTATGCTAGAGAGCATGACTCGACCCGGGCATTAATTCTGCCTGTGGCAGTAACCAGCTGTGTAAAGTTTGCTTGGGTCAAAAACTGTTTTGGCATCTGTTTACTTAGCTGTATGCACATATAAATATTGTGATCGCTCCTGGAAATATGATTACATACTGCCTGAATAATAGAGATTTGATGTTAAAATATAGTATTTCATCTGCCAAAAAAGTGGAATAGCTCTTTTTTGGGGGGGGTATGAGGTTAATGTGATGCAGGTGTTTGTGAAGTTGGACATACTTTGGTCAACTAGAGTATTAGGATTTTTTTTTCTTTAAGTCCTGATTACTGCTACATGAGGAAAATTATGACAGTAGCAAATTCCCCTGGCTTTTTTGAACTTGAGTAGTTCATACCCTAAAATACAGCAAGGTGACATTTGATTTGGAGGTGTCAGGAAATAATCAGCTGTTACATTGGAGACAGCAGTCTTAAGTTTATTTCATGTTGTGCGCCTGAAACTGTGTATGTAACTTTAAAAAAAATTAACCATGTTTTAATGAAAAAACATTATAGGATCATTTTATAATGAGATGTGGCGGTATATATAATGAACAAAAAATTAGGAAAAATCAGACTAAACTGATATTCAATAACTAGGCTTTTATGAATAATTAACTATTTGAAATAAGTGCTTCTGAAAATACCCATCATTATTCCACAGTTGAGAGCTCAAGATAGGACCATGTGACATTACAGTTTATTAATGTTTTGAATTCAAAACAACTCATTCTCTTCTTTCCTAGCCTGACCACCCTTTACCCGTAAAGGAATGACTTTTTCATTTATCCAGTTGTTTCAAGTCATTTACTACTCTCCAATAACAGCTATATCCAGTAGGCCCTAAATTAGTGAGGTTTCTTTATAAGGTCTTGATTTGTGTGTCCCATCTGTGAATGTCAGCCTTACTCAAAGGCACTTGCTTCATACCATTCATACTCTTCTCAAAGGGATCTTTCTAAAGGCAAATCCGATCAAATCACCATTTGCCTCCCTCCCTTTGCCTTAAAATTCTTCTTTGATAAAGGACTGAACTCACAGGAAGGGCCTCCTGTGATTCTACAAGGTCTAGGGTAGCACATGTCTTGGTTCAGTTCCTGCTGCCTGCTTCACTCTCATCACTGTGGTTTAAACGTCTTTAGATTTTTCAGTTTACAAAAGGAGAATGAGCGTAATCATCTACCTTATTGTGAGGTGTTTTACATATATAAAATCCTAATTGTGAGGATTTTACTTACGTGGAAGCGCTTTGTATTTTGTCTGGCACATAATTAGCTCTCCAGCACCACCTGTCTCCACTGCCCTTCCTCTTTATATAGGATGATCCAAAGAACTTGTATTGATTTTAGTTACTTTACTGTTCACATTCCTCACTACTATGAAAGATTATGTGGCGTACCTGAGTTGCCTTATTTTTCATTTTATTTCCTGTGCTTAGTATTATATGTAGTAATTTTCAGGGATAAGTATTTGTGGCAGTAATTTGAGAAAAGTAATTCGTAATGAAAAATTATTCTCTACTTTGGGTTCCTGAAGAACTCTTTTCAAGTAGTGTGTTTTATTGGTCATTTGTGAGTGGAGTGCTTGTATTTTCCTTTATTTCTGTGTTTCTTCTCAATAAGCTTCCATTTTGGTTCTTTTCCTTTAGCCAGTACAAAGCTGGTAGGTACTTCCTACCTGTGAACTGACTTGGTTGGAGGAGCGATTGGTCACTTGAGATCCAGAAAAGGAAAGGTGAATCACAAGAGCAAAATGAGAACTTCTTTTCTTTGTGTTGTAGAAGACATACATTTTTTTCCTTAACAGCCAGTTAAACTTAGAATTAACTGATTTATCAAATTACCAATTAAATATCGCATTTCATTGTTGGTCTTTTTTCTAGGCTGAGTAGTAGAGATCATTTAGAATGCATAAGTGTCTGGAATTTTATCATTGAAATACTCAAATTATTTACTGATTACTGATTTTAGATATTTTCACATTATATGTGATACTGATTTCTAGTATCATGATTTATTCAGGATTCACTTTGTCCTTCATTAAATAAGTAGGCAGATAGAGTATTTTGTAAATGATGTCTCACTAGAGGTGTTAAAAATAAGCAGAAACAATTTCATAAATCTTAAGATAAAGTCTTTCACTCTCTATTGAGGCACATCCATAGCCTGAAATCAGGACAAAGGATTTAGTGAAACTGTTACCTACAAGTCCATTTTTCAACAAAGCCTATTAAGCACATAGTCTCTCCTTTTCATCATTTTGCAATTAGAGAATTCATACTTTTTCTCTGAAAGAGTGAACTCATCCTTTAATACTCCTACTACTTTCTCATCCATACAGATTACTTTGGTTTTTAAGTTACTACTTGGTCATTGTGCAGATCCTACTTTATGAATGTTACTCACTTACAGTTTCAAAGATTTTAACCTCTCCCATCTTCACCCCCACAATTGGTCACATTATCAGGCATTCAAATTATCAGGCTTGAAAATTATTATTCAAGGCAGCAATCCTCCTAACTTGAAACTTGTATAAAAATGTTGCCAAATGATTTTTTTTGTATGATGAATTTTCATTTTTCCAGAAATAGCTCAGGTTGAATATTCCATTTGGTAATGCTTTTTAGTTGAGCTACCGATCTTTTCTTCAAACAGAATTGCCAGTCACCACCAGATTATTTCTTAAAGTAGGATCTCTAAGTTTAACTTTTGTATTTCTTTCTGTTTACTTGTTTTACTTATTAGAGTGAAAGTAAAAAAATGTGTGTGTTTATTGCTTTTGTGCAGAACTGACTTCATAAATAGCCATAGTTGTCTTCATCAGGACAATCGACTTTCATTTACAGTGTAATTCAGCTAACACTTTTTTTTTTTTTTGGTGATGCTGGGAATTGAACCCAGGGCCTCATGAATGCCAGGCAAACATCATTCTACTACTGAGGCACATCCCCATCCCAGCTGACACTTTTAAAATCCTAGAACTTTGCCCCAGATATTTGACAAACCTGAATGAGATAAAAATTCCAATATCTATGATTCTTTAAATTACAAAACAAAAAAGTCTGTATGGAACTATAGGGATAAAGGAGAAAGGGATATGATGGGGGAACACTTTATAGAATAGATGATAACTAAGCCAAGCTTTTAAGAGAATTAGTTTAGGGGAGTGGGTGGTGGAACACTAGGAAGTAGGCAAAAAGAGGTGCATATCTTAAAGACCTACTAAATTCTAGAACCCCATAGACCACTTCTAGGGGTGGATTCTCTGGGAAGGTGGTAGAAAAAGCAGCTGCAGAGGGAGTTAGAGATCAACGACCTCATAAAAGGCCTGAGACCAGTGGCTTTTTATGATGTGCAAACTGCTGCTTTAAAAATGCAGATTTCGACTCAGTAAACCTAGGTGGGATCTTGTATTCAGTAGGGTTCTGTCCCTCCCATGCTGAAGTTGCTGATCCCTTAGCCACATTGTGCACGAGTATATAGACTATTCTGAGAAGTCTTGCTTTTTTTATGTGGGACTTGAAGTAGTGATACAATTGAACTTACACTTTACAAAAATCTTATGTAAGACTAGCAGAGGGGATTTGGTGACCATTTAACCTTGGAGTGGAAAGGAAAGAACCGAACTGTATGACACTGGTGATGAGCACAAGGAGTTGGAGGAAATAGATGCAGAAAGTAGAACAAAGAGCTTTTGGTTATTAACTGGCTGAAGAGGGGAGGTATTGAAGGAGAAGTGTTTTTGTATTTTTTCTAGCTTTTGGGCTTAGCTAACTGGCAAGTGAAGTTTATTGAGTTCTTTGGGGCTGGGATAATAAGAAAACAAAGGCTTGCAAGCCAGTTTCAAAGGACTCTAAGTTGTCTTCTCTGGGAAGTAGCTATAGACTCCCTAACTCAGTTTATTCTGACACGTAGTGAGAGCCTACCTTTTACAAGGTCCCTTCTACTGTTCAGCATACTAGAAGAGGTGAAAAGGCATCTGTTTCCTAAAGGATATTTGCTACTGAGTGTGATTCCTCTTATAAAGAAAGTTACCAGAGTGGAGATGATACCCGGAGAATACTGAATAGGTGTCACCTGTCAGAATAGGCGACAATTCAGCAAGATGTAGAAGGATGCAGAGAACTCCTTATGTAGGCAGTTGGGATAAGGAAAGGAGAGGTGGGCATCCTAGACACTAACCATGGGAAATTACCTACTAGCTATGAGTTCTAGACCCTTTGATACAGCAGCAGCTCAAAGAAGAAAACTGAACACTGCAAATGGAGGCTGCAGAAATATTAGCCTGTCTGATAAGAATTCTTGGTCTTATGTAGCTCCTTATAAAGGGTGTCACTGCAAGTGGTACTTTGCACTTTGCATTTGAAGGAAGCATTCTGGTACTAGTATGGAGGACTATTGGAGAGGAAAATTAGAGTCAAAGTCCAGATAGTCCAAGGTCATAGTCTTCGCCCAAATAAGGAAGCCTCTGACCCAAATTCCTTAAGGGATCAGGCAGGTAAGATGAATGTCAGAAATGGCAGTGTTTTAGGGCTTAGAGGCCAGTTTCGTGGTGAAAGGGAGTGCAGCTTTCATTTCCATCACCCCACAAAGGAATTCACATTCAAAAATGGAAATTCCATCGTGCTACCAAATACAGTGCCCTTAAGGTTGGAAACTGGAGCTAGGTGAAGTGGTGCACTCCTGAAGTTCCAATTACTCAGGAAGCTGAGGCAGGAGTACCTCAAGTTTGAGGCCAGCCTGAGCAGCTTAACGAGACCCACTAAATTTTTAACAAAGGGCTGTAAGTGTAACTCATTGGCAAGTGTGAGGCCCTGGTTTCAGCCCCAGGATTGGAAAAAACGAATAAAGGGAACTAATAAAAACCAAGGCAGATGTATCAGTGACAGAGAAGATGATTTTGGAAGTAGCATTTTTGTCTTGGTAGACCAGATGGTTGTATCACCCATGCATAGCAGAGAGATAGAGGAGTAATCACACACTTTTGGGAAAAAGTGAAGCGTTATGTTTGAACATGCTGGATTTGAGATGTTCATGGAATATCCAAGTAGAAATGGCTGATGTATGGTTGAGCGAAGTTGGTTGGAGAATGAGTTATGGAGAATCCCTCCACAGAGCGGAGTGGAATGAGGCTTTCATTATAGGAAAAAGATAGTGAGAGAAGAGTGACGCCAGAACTCCAAGGAGTTCTCAACTCTAAAAGTGGTTGGTGAGAAGGCCAATCGAGTACTGCTCATGGCAAGAAACTGTGGCAGTGTGGATATACCAGAGGCAAAAATTGGGTGCTTCACTAAGTTTTTAGTGAATTTTAGTGTGTCAGATGACACAGAGAAGTGTAGAAACAAGGAATAAATAGAATTCTTCACATTCAACACTGGTAAATGCGTCCAGAGCTGTGAACACGAGGGCAGACAACTCTAGTTTGTACAGTACTGGGAGATGGCAAAGTACAGGCAGTGATTCTCTTTCAGACAAATTCATTCTCTGACTTTACATTCATTAAAAGTATTTTTATAAACTTGAGTTCCTGATTGAATAATTATTTATAGGTTGCCTGTCTAGAAATCATTCTATCTGGAATTACTTGATTTTATTAATGTAAGTATATTGACAAAATCACAAAATATAAAGGTATACGTAGTTATTTTCAAGCTGAAAAGCTGCCATAGCAAAGCTAGTTTAGAAGTTACATTTTTATATTTATAGACTTATTTACCTATCTCCACTGTGTTACAGTTGTCTTTGTTTTGTGAAACTCAAAGGAAATGTTTTCTACACATTTCAGGTTAGAAGCCAAAAAATCTGTGCTTTTTCATTGTCTAAACATGAGATTGTGTTTTAAACATTCCAAAAGTTATTCAAACACTGGAAAACATGTTCTTTTGATTGTGTACTTAAAAGTGAGCTAGAACAGTGAAGTGCTACAGTTTTGTCCTTAAGAGGGGCTTAAATTATTCATACTCTTTGCAATGCTGCCCTCTACTGATAGCTTTCCAAAATGCACTAATCCGGCCTGTGTCGTTTGGTCTTTTTTGTTGCCTTTCAGGTGAGTTGTGTACGTGTGTGTGTGTGTGTGTGTGTGTGTGTGTGTGTGTATTGATCTTGTTATTCTCCTTTAATGGCATTTTGGAAAGATCAGCAGCTTCAGAGACAAGAGAAACAGCTCCATTTATCAGCTGTGCATGTGGCGTGTGACCTGTTCAGAGTTCTTATGAAGAGTGAATAATGATGCTTTTGTGTGACACCAGACACGGCAAAGAGTAGATATTCAACGTGTGCCTGCTTTCTCTTCCTTAAGAATTTCAGTTTTATTCGGTTTAAAAAATTTATTAGCAAGTATTTGTATGTAGAATTTTCTTTGTAGTATTTGTTGTCTTCTATCTGTGATTTAAACTTCTTTATCACTGCCTGTTTTATGTCTTGTGTTTTCTCTTTTTAAATGTTTAATCAGATTTGTTATATGTGTACTTTTTTAAGCACTGAAATTTATTTTAAATTTTATTTTTCTACTCTCTACTTGAAAAATAACTTACTTGCATTTTCCAGGTTTCTTTTTTTTTTTTTTTTTAAGAATTTGAAGCTACTATTCTTTTTTTTGTGAAGCTTTATTACTTGCTTCCAACTACAGATTTGCTTAAGTGCCCTATGGTTTCTTATTTTCTAAGTGATTTCTACAAAATGTATGTATGATTTCCTTCATTGGTTTAAAAGTTACTTAGGAGGATATTTTAAAATTATGCAATATGCCTATGTTTAAAATGCAATGATTATTTTCTACCTTTACTGTGATATGGACAGAAAATAAGCATATATTCTTTTTTTTGGAGAATTTGTGGAGATTTTCTTCTTGGAATACGTAGAGTATCAGTACTTAGCATGTTTTCTAAGTGCAGAGTAACAAGATTAATATGCAGTGCTATATGTTATTAATTTAATTGCATGCATTATTCAGATATATTCCACTTTTTAACTGCTTTAGCTATCATGTACCTATGAGCATTAAAGTTTTGTATTACTGTTGTGTTTGTCATTTTATTATTTCTCACATCTTTTAATACAACATTTGATTCTTAAAAGTTTGTTACTGATATCTTTATAGTAGATTTATATTTCATCAGTTAAAAATAATCTTTTTAATAAATGCTGCTGGGTTAAAAAATGAAATCTGATTCCTATTTCTCACTATACATATTTGCTTGAAGATGTAAATGTGAAAAGTAAAATAATACTGCAGGATAAGAAACTATCTTCAGTATCTTGATGTAGGAAAGTATTTCTTAAATAGGACAAAAAATTAGTGGCATAAAGGAAAGGAGATAAAAGCAAACCACAATATAGGAGGATATTTGTCATACATATACTTGACAAATGGCTTTATCTATATTATGTAAACTCATATAAATCAGTTTGTAACTCCTATAAATCAGTTTTTAACTCAGATAACTCAGATAAAAACAGAGAGACTTAAAAAGGCTTTTCACTCAAATGGCTAATAAATGTGTGAAAAACTTTATTACTCACTAGAGAAATGAGATAACATTACAATACTTACCAGAATGGCTAAAATTGAAAAGATGGACAATATGAAGAATCAACAAAATATGAGAAAAAAATGGAACTCATGTAGTTGGTGGGAATTAAATTGGGAACACCACTTAAAAACTGCTAGTAGTGGGCCGGGGATTTAGCTCAGTGGTTAAAGTGCTTGCCTTGCAAGCACACGGGCCCAAGTTCGATCCCCAGCACCAAAAAACAAACAAAAATACTGCTAGTACCTAGTAAAGCTGTGTGTGTGTATATACATTCATATATCCAGCAATTTCAGTAGGAATTCATACTGATATCCTCTAAAAGACAAGTATGATTATGTTCAAAATAGTATCAAATCTATTAGCAAAAATCGGGAAACAAAGATTTCTATCAGTAGTAAAATGTGTATGTAGATTGGTATATTCAATCTAAAACTATACAGCACAAATTATAGCCACATGCAGCAACAAAGATAAATTATACGAACATACTATTGACCAAAGTAAACCAGACACAAAAGAGCATATGGTATATGAGTCCACGTATGTAGCAGTCAAAAGCAGACAAAAGTAAGGATTAGGCCTCAGGATGGTGGCTACTTTTGTGGAGGATGAAGGGGTAGTGATTGAAAAATGGTAGTAAGAATCTTCTACACTTACTAGTGTTCTGTCTCTTAACGTGGATGGTGGTTGCATAAGTATACAGACTTTGGGATAATTTTGTTGTATAATTTATGATTTGTGAACTCTTCTGCATGTATGTTATATTTCAGTACAAAAGCTCAAATGACAGGAAATAATGTTTCTTTAGCGTGAAGGTAGTACTAATGCTAAAACAGTTTAATACAACGTAACCACAATTTTATTACCTGTTGAAGATGTCAAAAAATATCCTTTGCCAATCATTCTTCTGTGTCTTGCTGTGTATTGCTCGGTATATTAAAATGGGAAGGAAGAAAGAAAACCTATGATAAAAATGTCCACACATTTTTTTCTTGAATTCTATTCTTGCCTTTTTGTTTTCTTTTGATGGTTATATATTTACCCTCTTTTAAATAAATGTTTTTATTTTTTCCTTGATTTCTCACCCATTCTGAGAGTCTTACTTTTTTTGTTTGAATTTTACTAGGGAAGTTTGACTCATTTTTATTCATGTATAACTGTTGGTTTTTGCATTCTTTTTTATGCTCTATTACTGTTAGGTAGAATGTTTTATGTGTATGTTTAGGTGCTTAACTTTATTTTTAATTCTGACAATTGTTAAAATTATCCCCTATATTTTTGAATTACCGGTATCAAGAATTGAGTTAATTTTTTTCATTCTGTTTATTCTCAGGAATTCATTGTAGATCTATATTCTGCCTTGTAAACATATTTACAATCATTAATTTATTCACTCAAAAATTTATTGAGCACCTACAAAGCACCAGACACTGTCGTAGGCAAAATGAGAATATAAGTGAAAAAAGACAGATGAGGCCCGTGATCTCATCAAGGTTTACCTTTTATAGGGGCTGGGGAGGATGGTCAATAAATAGATATACAAGACACTTTTATGTTTTGAGGGTGGTGTGAAGGGAATAGAGTGAAGTGATAATGATTGGCTGCAGTCGGGACTGAGGTTATGTTAGATAGATTGGTCAAAGAAACACTGTTTAAGCTCTGACATTTAAGCCAAGACTTGACTACAGGAAGGGATGTAGAGCTAATTAGTTAAAGAGTGTTCCAGGTTGTGGGTAGCTAGTACCCTAATGAAGAACGTCTTTTAGGGGATCTCTTAGTAACTTTCTTGTCTCTGGGACACAATACCCCAAACCTGCAACTTAAAGGAGAAAAGGCTTATTCTGGCCCACAGTTTGTAGACTTTTCAGACCACAGTCCTTCTGGTGGCTCCAAGGCAGAGTGGCCTGGCAGAGGAAGAGCTGCACCCTGGTGGCTGGGAAGCAGAGATTCAAGGGGGAGCCTGGAAGGGGGATGGAGTGCTTACAGTGGTACTCTTTGGTTCACAGACTGAATTTGTTCCAAGATTTTTGACAAGATTGCCATGTTTGTGTTTATGTGTTTAAGATGGCTGCAGTTGTGTTTGTCACCTGGTGTATAGTTTGCAAACACAAATTTTTCCAAATGCTTTTGTTTGCAAACCAAATTATTCACAACCAAAAGCTCTCCTGAATTGAGATACCCTTTAAACCTTTATAGGCCACATCCCCAGAACCACCTCTTCTGAGTAGACCCTACCTCCTCACAGCAAGTTAGCTATAAACTCCTGTAATCCAGTCACCTTTCAGAAGCTCTCCCTGCCAGTGTGTGAGGCTCTTGAGGAACAGCTGGACATAAACCATAATGAGGGAGCATTTCACATTACTTACTGAATTTCCTGTCAGGTATTTGAAATCTAGTCATGAATGAAACAGGTGTAGTTTTTGTTCACGAAGTACTTAGCATTTGACCTAGAACAGACAATTTCAGACTGTGTTAAGTACTTTGAAGAGATATGGATAGTGTGTTGGAATGGGAAAGGGGACTGCTTTAGGTTGGGTCATGATGGAAGCTTTTCTGAGGAGGTGACAGTACCTTTAAAAGCTTGTAACTTGATCATAAAAAGATTGAGTCACATGAAAATCTAGGGAAGTGCTTCTAGGGTTGGGTTTCATTTGGGTTGGAGCAAAGTGAGGGAGAGGCATAGAATTGTGTTAGGCTTCACGTGCTGTAATAAGAAGCACAGACTATTCCAAACAGTGGAAAACTAATTATGTTATAGATTTAGTTATTGTAACAAAAAGGCCTATAAATACAGCCTCAAACAAAATTGAAGTTTGTCTCATGTAGCAACTCAGAGTTATCAGCTGACTGTTATCTAAAGATCCCAATTCCTTCCATCTTGGTCTTCAGCCGTCTGCTAAGGAATTATTGTATCTGTAGTTCAAGCCAGCTCAGCATCTGCATAACCATGTTTCCAACTTTGGAAAGAGGAAAAAATGGACTAGCACGTTTCTTTAAGTCAGAGGAAGGAGGGACAGAAACGCTTTGGGTGTGGGAGTGGGAGTATTTACCTCTTAGCTTTGAGGGATATGCTGAGAGTTAAAAAAAAAATTTAACATGAATACATATTCTTAGAGACAGCTAAATGTTAGTGAAGTCAAGAAGCCAAGGAAACAGAGTAAACAGACTGAGGATACACAGTAGGTAAGATTTCTGATCTCAGAGCAGAAGTTCCAGAAGGCACGCACAGTACAGACCTTTGAGACTGTGTCAGAGATGGGGAAAGTGTAATTACATATATGCTCAGGAGGAAAATCTGAATATTTTTTATTGGTTTTAGTGCCCACTGCCAATCTACTTATACCATGACATTCTTCCTTTTGGGTTACTGTGACCTCGTCATAGTTTGACCTCTCCCAGTTTTGTAGGGTGTGTCCAGGGGTAGTATATTTGTCGAACTTTTGTATATTTTGGCCAACTAATGAATTAATTGGCGATAGCCTTTTTTTTTTCATTGATTGTAATAGTTGAATCTGTTGATGAACTTTTTAATATTCAAGATTTATGTCCTTAGATACCTGGTATCTTAATAATATAGCCATAAAAATATTACCATCATTTGTAAACCTCATGCACTGACTAAATAAAAAAGGAGATATTATTATATTTTACATGTTTCAGTTACCTTAAAGCTATCACATTGCTCATTTTACCTAATAATTTATGTATGTATCATAGAAGTGTGACTGCCTTGCATTCTAACATTGGAAAAGGTTACTTAATGTGCTGGTTTTTCCTTTGAAATATACTTTTTGATATTTTTGCATGTGAGTACACTATCAGATCATTTAAAATATTTCACTGAAAGAAGTTGGGTGTAAAGTCTGCTGCTGCAAATTCTTAAAATTTCAGATTGTTAGTAGTTACTTGAATTCAGTGAATTTGTTTAAAGTTTGTTTTAAAAATTGGATGTAAATGTGCGGAAGAGTTTTAAAAATAATTTTATACTGTTTTGCCAAGAAATAAAAAAAATAAAATATTTTTAAAAATGTGTTTTGTTAATTTTTTTATCCTTTAGCACTAGGACTTCTAGTACATATTGGTGGTTGTGTGTGCAAATGTCTATGAGTTTACATATTGGTTTTAAAAGTCTAATTTTAATTATATAAAAATCACTGAAGGAGAAGTTTGAGAGTGTGCTGACCCGGAGTTTCTTTCAGGAAAGCGAATTCCTAAGTACTCTAGACAGATGTTTATTTTCCCTTAAAAGTCCTTGAGTTGAAGCTTTATGATCTTCCTTAAATCTTAAAACAGATTTATTACCTCTAACATTTAATACCTTTAATAATAATGATAATAATGGTATGTGGGTATAGTTGTTTTGCAGTTAAGCATGGCTGGGAGATACATATCCTTCCATGTTCATGACAATGTGGAAAAGCTCAAGAAGATACTTTGAGTCAGTAAATTAATAGTGTGTACTTTCTGTGAATGGCACATAGTTTATAATAAAGTGTTTTGGACTTCCAATATTATTTAAAATTATGTCAGTGATTTTATATATAAAATAATAATAATAATAATAATTAGGGTTAATCCTAATAATAATTATTATTATTATTTTTTGGTGCTGGGGATCAAACTCGGGTCCTTGTGCTTGCAAGGCAAGCGCTGTAACCACTGAGCTAAATCCCCAGCCCCAAAATAATTATTTAGAAGAGTAGTCCTTCAAGTTTAGCAAGGTGTTAAAGAAACACCTTAAAGCTTGCTAAATGCAAGATTTCTTGAGCCCTCCTCCAGGAGATTTTACTAGTTCTGTGAAATACTGTATGCTTGATGAAATGACCTGAAAGAGTAAAGACCCAAAAATAGAAGTTTTGGAGGTTAGTGATTTGTGAAGCAGGAAATTAAAATATCATATCTAAGTCATTACCATTTCTGCAGAGAAACATGCATTCGTTTAATATAATCCTTTTTATTACTGTTCACTAAAATATTTTAAGTGATTAACCTTGACTTGAAAATGTCTTTTGTGTTAATCTCTGTGTTTATTCTTCTCTTCTTGCCATGCTCCGTCCAGTCTTTTTTTCCTTCCTTTACTGAATGCTTGAGTATTTACCATGTGTCAGTCATTGTGTTAGGAATCTGGAAGAAGTCAAATATGGAAAAGATAAAGATCTAACTTAGAAATTCCCAACTCAGATTGAGAAATCATTTATACAACAAGTGATAAACTGTATGACATATTAAATGATAAAGCCATTTAGAGTAGTAGAGAATTCATCAAACATACATTTGTACTAGGTCCTGAAAGATAAATAAGTGGTTGTCAAGGGGATTAAAGGGAATAGCATTTTGGTTCGTGGGAAGAACATTTACAAATATGTAGAAGCATTAAGGAGTCCAGTTTGATAAGAGAGTAGGGTGATGGGTAAATTATGGAAAATGAGATTGATATGATAGGTTAGGACCAGGAACTTTTATCTCAATTTAGTTTATGTTAATGCTTAAATCACCAGTGGAGTTAGAATGAGACAAGGAGCTCATTTGATGGCACATCCATATTTTAGCTTTATTAAAATGGTTACCAATAAGGACATAATCTGTAGGACAGTTTGTTATTTCACTATGATATTTTACTATAATATGTTATTTCACTATAATAAGCAGTTTGAAGCTGCTTATTATTATTTTTTTAAACTTTCTCCTCCATAGGCCTCTGCTGGTTTTTCTCTTGTCTCTAAGTATTTGTTCACTGTGTGTTTTTCATGTTACTGCTCTTTGCCCTAATTATAAAGGTTGATGTTCTTCTGTGTTGTGTCTTTGGTCCATTTTTATTTACATATATACCTTTAATGATCACACCTAGGACCATTACAGTGTGGTGTCTCCCAGAACTGTATCTTTAGCCTGAAAATTTCTCTTTTGAGCACGAGAAGAATTCTGCAGGAATACAAATCTTACATATCCAAGACTGGCTTAATTATATTCATTTCCAAACTAGCTTTCCCACCTGCATTGCCTCTCATGTTCACCTAGATCAGAAGTCATGAAGTAAACCTCACTGTTTCCTGTTTTGTTTTCCAGTGAGGCCCTAATACTTTGTAAATATGCCTCTTGAGTATCACTCCTGGCATTTTCCTTTTTCTGTCTCCACTGCTGCATTGTTAGTTCAGCCAAGATTACTTTAAGAGATTCCTCAGGGATATGTGTTTCTATCCAGGCTCCTTTCTCCTCCTACTTATTGATTAAATGAGTCAGTGATTTTCTTCTTGTGGTATTTGATGAAGACTGGCTGTGTGTTTAAATTGTGTAACATCTGGCACAGTGCCAAGTGCAATTCAGCTGTTAATTATAGTAATAATAAATGAAGAGCATTTGCGAATGAAGACAAACCAAGATTAGTAATTATATTACTTAGTTATTACTATAGTATTCATGGAAATCTGAAAGAAAATACTGCTTGACATGGGAAAGACAGTACTAGAGCTAAAGAAAAATTATTTGGTTATTTTTATGTTAACATGCAGTCTAAGAGGACTCAAGATGTATGTTACAGATATTTTCACTATGCAGGGAAAAGAAGAGTAGTTTCTGAGATCAGCTGGCGTGTCAGTGTCAACTCAACCTTTACTCCTTTCAGTTTGATTGGACTCCTTTCGGGCCCTGCCGGGGCTGCACATGGCAGAGAGCCCTAGGCTGCTGTCCCTCTTCTGGCCAGTAGACCGATTGCTGGCAGTCATGTGGCCCAGCAGTGTCATTCTCTCCTTCTTGGGACTGCTGGCTTCCGATCTGGTGATCCTCACACTCTCCCTCACAATTTCATTGGCTCTTGGAATTTTTTAATATTTGGTCATTTAATTTTTTACTGTTTTCTGAGCTTTATGTGAGAAGTTTCTCTGTTCCCTCCTCATTGGTTGAGTCACCTCTGGGTTACCTGGCAGGGAAGGATATTTGAGCGTAGTATTTTTTGCAAAGTAAAATCATATGAAATATTATGTTGGATGTCATACATGATATAAAGAAGAAATTCTGCCCAAACTTCCAGACCAGTATTAATTCTTCTCTTCCTACTGGCTATCATTTGCTGTTTTTATTATGTGAAGGGCATCATTTCACGTGAGTTACCATGTCTTAGTCCATTTCATTCTCAGTGACCCTATGACAGTAGGTACTATCCCCCTTTTACAAGTGATGAAACAGGATCCAGAAAAGCTAAATTTGACCAGTACCACACAGCTAATATGTGACAAAGCTAGGATTCAAATCTGGGCATAATTATTCTAGAATCTGTGTTGCCACTATTCTTTACTGATGCTTAGAGGAGAGGCTAATACCTATATAGCTGTAACACCAACAGATACTCATTTACATAACATTAAATTATAAGGTAGTATGCAAAATGTGTGAATTGTCATGGGGAGAAGGCCATACTGGATTGCCAACTAGTCTGTCCCTTCAGCACATAACAGAACCTCTCAGGATGTTTGGTTTCTTCACCTGTACAGTCCCAAATTTGCTTTATTTCTTTTTATTAATTTAGGGTTTGTAATTTCTTTCTTCTCTTGTGTTTAGATTTAGGCATCTACCACATGTCAAATAATATCTTCCAAAAATTTCAACTTTCTGTTTAAATTATATCGATGAGTTAGATACAGCTTTGTATGTGATATTGTAGACAAATCCATTATTGCATGGTTTATTATATAGCTTTGGACTCCTGTATGACAAAGTCCTTTTAACTGTAAACACATTTAGTAATCAATGTATTTATCTATCACTTGATTGATATTTTTCAATCAGGTATTGGTTATGCATCCCAGAAATCTTAGAGAAATGTTTACTGTATAGTATTTTGAAATACAGTTTTTAGTATTGTCCATTTTTTGAAGTGACAACATGCCTAAACGACACCACTTAACAATATTTTTGCGTTAGTAGAGACAGAAATACACAACGACTTTAAAATTTTCAAAATTTTCCCCAAGAACCCCAATTAGAAACACATAATTTATGGATGTATCCATGTAAACAGAACTGAAAGTTCATAAAACAAATCTTTACTACATGAGAATGTAATATTTTAATAGCATAGCATTTTGTGATAATGTTAGTCTTGTCAAATTTACTTTATAATCCACTAATGGGTCTTAACCTGTAGTTTGGAAATTCCTACATTTAAATAATGATCGAGGACAGAATTATGAGTGCTGGCTTTTTTCTGATGTTTTTGTCCTTTTATATTATTTTTTTATTTGGACCCAGCATTTATTTCTCTGTTTTTATAAAGTGGGATCTGCCCATTTTGCTAAAGGGGCAGAAATTTGATACTCCTCCTCTTTGTCTTTTTACTGTATTAATCTGCCATATACATAGTAAAAACACAGACATTTGATTCTCCTTATAATTTGGGCATAACTGTATAATCTTGATTGATTTTTGCACAAAATTGATTTAGCATATTGCATTATTCTAAGCTTTAGACTAAGAGCCATACTGTATAGTCATATTACAGTTTTAAACTAAATTGATTTTTAGCAGGTTATAAGAATAGGATAAATTGCACATGTTTAATGCCCCAACTCTCGCCCCAAACATCTTCCACGTAGTCACATTCAACTTAAAATAAATTATGAATGAACTTACAGATCTACTTTTTTTAAAAATTAACTTGGTGAGGCTGATCCTTATTATGTGGCAGTATTTCACAGTGATTAAGTACATAGGTTCTAAAATCAGATTACCAGAGCTCACATTTCAACTGTCAGTTTTAAATCCTTGGATAAATTAGTTGTGTTATCTCTTCGTGGCTCAGTTTCCTTAAGTTCCTTAGGTATGGGCACAACAATTCCTAGGTATTAATGTAGAGGAAGAGGACACATAAAATAAATGTGTAAAATTTTGACCTTATTTTAGGAAAGAGAGTAGTATTAGGATATAAAAAATATATCTTCATTTTCTTAAAGACATGA
Organism: Hystrix cristata; assembly: GCA_004026905.1. NCBI lineage: Eukaryota > Metazoa > Chordata > Mammalia > Rodentia > Hystricidae > Hystrix > Hystrix cristata. Next base: position 32,677 of record PVJO010011612.1, on the reverse strand, counting down.
TGTTGAGCTCTCTTATGTGTTGGTTTTTTTCTCTCTTTCATGCATGCCTTTCCAGTTTAATAGTTTACTTATTCAGTAGGCCTCAGATTCAATCCCCTGCCTGTCTTTTGAGTTCCAAATTTCTTAGAGCTTCCTTGGATGGAAATCTCAGAGGCACATCCCTTTTCTTTTCATGTTGGACTCCAACCAAACCATGGCAGGAAAAATCAAAGAAACTGCCTATTTGAGTGTGATCTTACCTGAGCAGAGAGATATTTGATAGTCTTGTTAAGTAATTCAGGAAATACAGTGTCCATTCAAGATAAGAGCTCACATTTTAGCAGAATGATAACAAAGCATATACAAATAACTCCAGTACCCAAAAGAATATGGGAAAGACTAAATACTTTTGGGTTCAGAGTGGGAGAAATAACAGTATAAAGTTTTATGAAAGTAAAGATGTGGTTTGTTTTGTAGTACCAGAATTGAATCCAGGGCCTTCACACTGAGCTACATCCCTAGTCCTTTTTTATATTTTGTTTTGAGAGCAGATCTTGGTAAATCACCAAGTTGTTTAGGCTGGCTTTGAGTTTGCAATCCTCCCTCAGCCTCTTAAAGTGCTGGGGTTACAGACATGTACCACATGCCCAATTCAGCCTGAGTTCTGAAGGATCATTAGGGTGGGTTGAGTGTTGTAAGGCAAAGGCATTACAAAGTCATAGGGGTATTTGTTGATTAAAAATAAGGATTCACCCGCAGTAAGAATATGGAGAGCACTACAAATTGGAGAGAAGTGGCAGATAGGACTATATCTATCCAAGTTTTAGCCAAAGGGTGGAAAGCCTTAGGTGCCAGGCTGTTTGGAATCCATTGAAGAAGTCAAAAAGTAATAGTTGTTCCTTGAGTTCAAGCCAAAGATAGGTTTTCTTCAGCTTGAAAAATATCACTATTGTTGCTTTTTAATTAGGAGATTTCACATTTAAACTTAGATTTTCTACTTTATTTGAAATACCAGGGAGTCTGGAAACACTAGGCCCACATCCTTACATGCATGACACATGAGTAGAGGCTATGTCCTTTGGTAGGGCATCTTTTGCTTTCCAATTTATAACACAGTATGTTTGCTTAAAGTTAAACAAGACTGATGTTACTCCCTTATATTACCTCCCTGACTTCCACAGGCACTTGGGTATTAGATTAGTGCAGTAGAGTTTAAAAAGATTAATGAGCATCAATCCAGAGTGTCTCTTAGAAATCTAGTAGAAATAGAAGGTAGCTACTAAAGTGATATTTAAAAAACCAAAACAAATATAAACCAAGTTTCCATCAATTTGAAATGTCTCAAATAAATATTAGCATGCCAAAAAACAAAAACAAACAAACAAAAAAACCCCATGGCTGTAATATTGGTATCTAGGATGCAGAAAATTCAGCAACTCAGAATGTGTTCAGTAAATTGAGCCACAACAACCCCAAAAGCATCACACATCCCTGTGTTCGTGCTCTTGCCTAGTGCTCTTCTCTAGTGACTTTGGGCTTTTCCAGTGATTGCTCTGGCCTACGGGACTGCAATACACATGACCAACATGAGGCTCATAGAGCGCTTGTACATTGGTATCCTCTCCTGCTGTGGAAAGCACAGGCTAGTACATTTTTGAGAATGAGAGGCCATGTGGAATGTAAAAAAGCCATCCCAGTTTAGGCTCCCTAGACCAACTAGCCTGATGTGAGCCAGATCGGGCTCACCCAGATATGAGCATGATCATCCAGAGCAGGCTAATGAGTAATAATAAAAATGATGATGTTTTAAGGCACTAAGTTTTCAGTTTGTTGCATAGCAGATCACTTTTTGAGTGTTGTATGATGTTGACAAAGTCTATCTACTTAACCAGTTCGGTCAGGTTCCTCCTAGCCTCCTTTTTCATCTAGTCCCCATCATTGCCAAACCTGCATTGCCCAGTTTTAGCAAGAATCTTATTGAGTTTATAGAAGCCTCTTAGCTGACCATTCTTAGCTGACCATTCTCCATAGCTGACCAAATTCCTCACCCTCATCATTCTCTACATAATACGTGTTCATCCTGGCCCAAGTCTGCCGAACCAGAATCCCCCTCCCCCTGATGTTTCTTCTTGGTAATTTTCTATACACTGTGCCCCATCCTGCTCCTTGTCTATAAATCCACACTTTTTTCTTGCTGTATTTAGAATTGAGTCCAGTCTTAAATGAGATCTCTTTCCCTCTATTGCATTAGTTTCTGAATGTTCTTTTCACTGCTTTGACTCTCTAGCTCTTTTCTTTAAATTTAGCTCTAAAATAGCTCACTGCTTTGACTTTCTAGTTCTGGTTTCCTTTATCAATTGTTGTCCTACATCTTGAATAGGATTAGATTCATCACTGGATCCACAGCTCTCTCATATGAGACCCCAGGTGTGTACCTTTGAAGCTTTTGTCTTTACTTTTGGCTGATCAGAGACCCATTGGTGAGCATGTATTCTGAACCACTGCCTCAAAAGACAGTCCATTTGAACATGGGAGAGACAGAGTTTAATTCTTAAATCCTGATTATACTCATTGAAATAGAATAGAGGTCCAAGCCTCTTTGTTTAAAAAGTATCTACAGGCATGAAATTTTTATTCCTGGTTCTTTGTTTCAAGTGGGAATTCACCCAAAATCCTGAGATGGAAAGATTTTTTTGGGGTGTTTGTGAAACCTTTTATCTCTTTTTTCTTTCCCTCATAGAACTGGAATTTGCATAGCTAGCAGAGTAAGTAATTCTTTATGTCCCTCTTCAAACCTTTACCTGCTTCAGTCCTCTGTCCTCATCTGCTAAAGTCTTTTCTTCCTCCTCTAGTACCTCACCTGTATAGCCACTTAATTTTAACCCCCCCCGACATTGTTGGGGACTCTCAAGGAATTCAAGGACCCCCCCAAAAGGAAATACCTGTGACTGAAAAGGAAAAAAAAATCAATTAGAAAAATATTCTAATATAAAATGTATTCACTTAGATAAGCCTTGGAGATAGCTAGCTGGCTCTTTGATGTCACCTCTGTCATTCTCTTGGTTAATGTTTAATCTACAGCCTTTATAACTTCATTAAAATCCTAAAGTCTTTCTATAAATATTAGAAAAAGGATTAGCCTTTATATTGCACCATAACTTAATTTGTTCCATTTGCCAGAAACACAATTAAGATTTTAAAAATGTGGATCAAAGATGAGAGCATATTAATTGCTATGTTTACCTGACTCATGGCTAACATTTTAGAATAAAAGCTCTAAGATATCTGTTTATACCTGTTTGTACAAGTTTATTTTAATTTTTTAAATTAAAAATTTTTTTACGGGTACATTTTAGATATACATGGTGATAACATTCATCAGAGGGAGTTTGTTCCTGTACATGATATATCTTGCTGCTTCTTTTTTTCTTGTTCCCCTCCTGTCCCTTCAATGCCACAAGTTGTTTATATATGTTTACATACAGATATATGTATGTAATGTGTATGGGATATTTTTCTAACTCTGAATTGTATTACTATGTTAATTTATAAAATCTTGTAGAGCTGCTTTATTCAAATTGGCCTAGAGATAAATGAATATTTATATAAATTAAATAGCTATGAAATTCTTAGAAATATGGAAACAAACCCAAATTTTAATGTTCAAATTATTTTGGCAAATCTTTGGTGAATAAAGTTAACACTGTTAGTAAAAATGGGCATTTTTTTCTGAGTTAACAGCATTAAATATAAAATGGACATACATTTTTATTCTACTTGGTTTACTTGCCAAAGAAACTTATATTTACTAGATCTTGACAATTATAAAAATTATGAATACAATCTAAAAAGTGTACAAATAAAGATGTAGTAAAAATTAATTGCATTATAGCCATTACTTTTTATGTGTCAAGCACAGCATACAATAAAAGTCCACATGTTTACATTTTTGCTGTTATGATACTGGCCTAACATGTATATGTTACAAAAATAGTCAACAGGGAAACACCTAGCTTTGTTTAATATTGTAATAGTCTTCCTAGAAAGTTTCCATATTTTCTTAGTAACTTGCAGCCTTAGACCTATGCTACATTAAACAAAGTAACAAGTATTTGTTAAAAATCTAGATCAGTCCTAAGTAATATAAATTATTGAAACACTAATTACAGAATGTAAGTTTGCATTTATATGCTTTGGCTTCTTATGAAGAAGATAAGTACTTGGGTCAGATGTTCTTTTGCCACATTGAAAAATTATACTATAAAGAAGCATATCCCTAGAAACTGTGAAATGGTATATTTATTAAGTGTGTCAGCATGCCATATAATTTTGGTATTCATTATTGTCTACTTCTTAGTGTTCTCTAAAGTAAAGTTTAAATTTATAGTTTTAAATTATCATTAATATATATAAACAAAATTGCTAGAAACAGTAACAGTGTAGGGAAATGTCTCCATGCAAAGTATGTGAGGAATGATTAATTTTTTGTTAGGAGGAGAGAGTGACTGGTTATTGCAGAATGAGAAAGTGGAAAAAAGACAAAATCTGAATGGGTATGGAATGTTGTAGATTTATAGAAAAGTAATTTCATGTTTGTAAAGTTGCCTAAGATGAATGAATTTACTTTCAAAGTTTTAAAAGTATGAGTCAGTCTTTATCAAAAAACCTAAAAAAAATTTAATAAGAGATTGTAAAAAGTTTCTGTACTTTTCAAGTACCTTGCCTACGAACAAAGATTTCGTCTTTTCAAAATAATTTACTTTTTGTTTGTTTGTTTGTTCCTTTAGCGTCTCTTCTCTAGACAACCTAAGTACTATTTCATAGTGATTCGTAATCCTATTTAATCAAGTATTCAAACCTGTTCACATTTTCAACAGCTTTCCAAAATCAAATCTGAAATGAAATCTTGATCTCAAACTGAATTGGAGATTTCCCAGAGAACTCCTGGAAAATCTTGTAGGATTTGTTTTTTCATGTTGTAAAAATATTTAGTTCATTTGACATATTGTATTGCATGGGAACCATTGTCAGGTAAGTGATGCTTAACCTTTTCTAGGTTATATTTTGTAAGGCTAAATATTATTAATATAAATATTTCATAAAGTATATGAATTTCATGGCAATTTGTCAGTACCATCATTGCCCATATGTCTTGGTATTAATGTTATCAATCATAATACCAACTATTATTTAAATGTTTTGTGGCACAAAAATAACCACATTCCCTTGTTAGACTGCATAATTTTCATGATTAACTCTTGTAAGTTCTTAAAGCACAAACATTTTAAGTCTTATTATCACAGATAGTTTTTCTTATTCTTCCTGAAAGCCATTTTAAGTCTTATTATCACAGATAGTTTTTCTTATTCTTCCTGAAAGCTCCATCAAACAGCTGTAGGCCAGGTGCTTCATTTTTACCAAACAGAGATTGTCACGGAGACCAGCAGGAAGGTCACACCAGGTGTTCTGGGGTGCAGGTCTCTGGTAGTATTGCTCAGATAACTTTCAGACCACGTTAGGGAATGAGTGCAGCTTCCAGAACTGATGGTGAGGTGCACAGGTTCATAAAGCTGCTGACGTAGCATCAAACAGAAGAATCAGTTACACACAACTGAGTGAATAATAGAATGATAATAATTCTTACAATTATAATTCTGGAATATTACTGATTTGGTGATGTTTTATTTGATGAACTTTTCTCTCTTTTTAATCTAGCTGTAACTCATGAAAATTTAGTAGATTTCACTTTTGTTTAAAAAAATGAAATATTTATCTTTTGTTCCTACCTGATCTTTTCAGAATTCAGGAACTCCTACTGAATATTTTTATTTTCAAGGCAATACAATTATTTGCTGAAGTTCAATAAGAATCTGTTATCCTTGCAACAGCACATAATTGGACAAATGGCTTACGATCCAGGCTTTCACTGGAATGTCATATTTGAGACTGATTCATTGAATCAGATATGTCTAGACACATTTAAGCTACTAAGGTCGACTTTATAAAGCCAAAGCTTATAAAAGTCTCAGAAAACCTGGCCCTGTACCTGGTTTCTAGAGGTCCCAGTCTTCTGTGAATAAGCAGGGTCACTTCTGACAGGCCCAGGAGATTTAGGATATTTTGGGGAACTTAAGGAAGAGAAGAATTTACTCAAATCTATACTTATTACAAGAAAAATCTGGTGATGGATTTTTGGCTTGGCTTTCAAGCCTTAAGAAACTACTAAAAATCTAATCTGAGATTCTTTATGAAAAATCCAGCATATCAAACCCAAAAAGGCCTGAGTAGTCAATTATCATTCCTGTTTCAATTATGTAAATAATCAGGCCAAACTGAATGAGACCAAGCTTATTTCGTACACAACAATAAAGAAGGGAGCTGGTTGTGGAGAGAAATTTTATATTTCATTGGAAAATTATAGCGAACCTTTGTGAACTATTAAATTCTAATCTTCTTTTGAAGTTTTGTTATTTGTTATAAACTCTACTGGATCCTGCAATTTTACACATTTTGGCAATTCTTGTATATTCTTCCAATAGCTGGCTATAATTCTTCACACTTAACATTTTCAATTTTTTTTCTTTCTTTCTGAGTTGGCAGTTATCGAGAACTAAGACCTTCCTTTAGCCCCAGTGTCTTGGAAGCTGAAGAGTGAAAACCTGGTATAAATAATTGTACCTTTTATGTTTTGGGCAGCCTTCAAGAGTACTGCTATTTAAGCCACTCAGGCAGTTCACTAGAACACAGAATACCATCACCAAGGACACTTAAACTGCAAAAGTTGCTTGGAGCCCAAAATCTAGAAATTATCTCAACTAGCTCCCCTCTGTATTCAGAAATTAGGTTTATAGTCTGTTCCAACCACTAATCTTTGTTTTTCTTTTCATTTTCATAGAAATTGCCCTCATTAATGCCTGACTGCTTGCACCATCCAGCAAATAACCTATTCTACCGGGTCTCAGTTAGATAAGTTAAATGACAATTAATAAAAGGCAACCAAATAAAGAAATACACCTGTACTAGTCAAAGAAAAGAGTATCTCTTCTTTCCATGAAGAAGAGGGACTAACAGACTGTTTCCTTAACTAAACTTTAGTCAGGTTTCTCTAAGCCTCTTTTTCATCTATATCCCATCCTTGCCAGACCTGCATTGCCCAGTGTTAGCAAGAATGATGTTAAGTCAGTTTAGAGAGGATCTCTCACCTTTAATATCTGACTACCTTGTATATCTGATCAAACTCCTCCCCTCTGACTGTCATCCAGGCAGCATGTGATTCCTGGCCTGCCTTCACGAAGAATCTTATTAAGGCGGTTTAAGCAGAATCACCCTTATTCTTGATGTTTCCTTTTAGCAATTTTTCATCCACTGACCCACCATTCTTGTCCTTGTCTATAAATACCCACTTGTTCGTGTTGTGTTCTGAATTGAGATCAGTTATATACTGAAGTCTCTTTTTCTGTATTGTAACAGTTCTGAATAAAATCTATTTTATTCCTTTGGTTACTGTCTAGTGCTAGTTTTCTTTAATAATAATATATGGTCTGGAAGAGCAGTTACCATCATGTGTGTACACTGACAGACATTTCAGCTGCAGTTAAATAAACCAGTGATGCAAAATTTGAATGGGTGCTTTGTGTACATATAGACTGTCCCCAAGTGATAAATACTTGAGAACTTTTTGTCCTGAAAACCAGGTTATGGGAAAAGATTTTTTGAGATCAGTGCTGTTAGAATACAGTTGTGTGAAAAGGAAGGCACTGCTCATTGCTATGCAAATAAGAGGTGATTTCTAAGTAGTAATTTACTTTGTAGTTACAGAGAACAGTTGGTAGTTAAAAATATCATATGCCCTTTGTTTTTTATTTATTATTGAAAGAATTCTGATAATTATGAATATGATCAAATATGGCCTTAATTATTATATGCTTCTTTGACATGCTATCTGAGGAATTGGGCTGTAGTATGTCTGGCATGGAGGCAAAAAATATTCATGTGGATTTTTTAAAGAGATGAAAGTATTTTACAATGATTCTGATACTTCTCATAAAGATCATTTTAATTAACTTACTTGAATGATACGTGACAATAGTATATTCATTATGTTGGATTGCTTGATCCTTCACTTTAGGCTCAAAATACCTTTTTAAAAATTTACAGATGAGAGATCAGGATTCCTTTTTTAAAAACTGAACTGTTGTATAATGGTTTAAACTTTGATATTTTCCAATAATCTTCCTAATAATTTCTTTACTTTTGGAGAAAGAAACACACAGTTTATTGTCATATATGTTTAAGAATCATTATCACTACAAATGTAGCATTACATATATAATACTTTCCAAAAAAATGATGAAATATACTTTCTGGTACTAAAAGCAGTTAAAGAATAGCTAAGAAATCTATTTCCTCTATCTTCCAAATAGAAAGTCAAGTTTTTTGTTTTTATTTACGAAATGCTTGTCAGCTTAATGTATAATCGCATTCCGAATCTCATACGCAGTGAAGAGACTTCGATAATTTTTAGGTTTACAGTGACCCAAATATCCAGAATTGTCTCAAAAAGCCACCAAATATTTATTGCCGTTAAACAATGTTTAACTGGGAATTAAGACTTTCTAATTTGGTTAAGATCAAAAGGATAGGAACCAATTGAATATGGAAAACCTTGTGCTTCAGAGTCTTTGTTATTGGGCCAGACATTGACTGTTTGGTAAGAGAACAAAGTGTGATGAATATAGATAATAGGGAATAATAAGTATATTGAATTTTTATTCCAAATAACATATTTTCTTCCAAATAATGTAGTCCAAAAAAACTTAGTGATTTGTTCCATGTATGCTAAATATAGATGCTGAAATAATGTCACCTTTGTGAAAAACAAAAAGTTAGTGTTTGATAGATTGTAGTGAGACAAACTTTTTTTCTTTTTTTTTTTGGTGCTGGGGATCCAACTCAGGGCCTTGTGCTCGCAAGGCAAACACTCTAACCACTGAGCTAAATCCCCGGGCCTGCAAACATTATTCTTAATGTAATAAGCTTGTGTAAATTGTGAAGGAGCCAGTCTTTTACACATTGAAGAATGGAGAGAATACATTATTTATCTAAGCCATGCTGTTCAGTCTGTTAACTGGCAGAACTGGGATTTTTGGATGGTCAGTATGGGAGTAGTCTGTTCGTAACCGCTACCTAACAGAGGAAACTAGTGCTCTGTGAGTTCCTGAGGTGGTCAGCTCAACTTTAGGTGTTTTATTTGTTGATGTTCCTAAAGTCTTTCTCTATTCTTTTAATATACAATTTCCCCACAGTATTGTCTTCTTCCTTGTTATTACTACTACCAGTGAGTATTGTGATGAGACTCCTTTAAGGAGAGAAGTGGTTGTTAAGATGGGAGTTTTTCGAATCTTTTGTAAGCAGAGAGGAATGATGAATTTTGTGGCCATAGGTTATTCCCTTACACCTGGCCAACTTTTTATTTGGCTATTGGGCCCCAGAGACAATATAGTTGCCTTAGGGCATATTACTTCTCTTGGATAACTAACATTGCATGCTCATCTAAGCATGTCTTAATGAATAGCATTATCTTCTCCCATGAAAGACTCATACTGATCACAAATACTTTTAAAACTTGAAGTTTATAAATCTGCTTTGCTAGAAGTATATGAAAAAGTATTTTATGTAGAACAATTTAATGTATTTTAAAACATTGATTTCATACATTTTGTTTAATAGTTTTTAACATTATCATTTGTTAAAAATAAATAGCAATTTATAGTATTACTCTAAACATTTAAAAATATATTGGGTTATCTAATGTAAAGTTTTGGCTTGTTTTAAATACACCAGCTTGCTGGCTGTGTGATGGACAGGGCTATTTTTCTTCTTTATCTAGCACTGCCCTCTGTTATAAAAGGTTAAGTACGTTTTGTCAAGAAAGTTTCAGACATTCAAGTGTTCTTGAAATGTCTCATCCTAAGAGACAGCTTGTTACTTAGAAGTAGCAAAGAGCTGAGCTCAAATGTTTTTGTGCCGAGTAATTATTTTTCTTAAAGATGGCTTTTAAATGGAAAAAACAGAAATAATATCCTTTATGGTGAAAATTTAATTTGTTATGCAATTGTACATCTTTTTCTTATTTCTTTGTCAATGTAGTAGTATATGATTTTATTTTTAAAAGAATATTTTCATAATATTAATCATAAACATTGAATAACTTGCACAAAGTACTTACACACTGATTTCTGCCTGTCTTCTTTTGTAACAGTGTGAACCATACTGGCAGTTATAGTTGTTTTGATTAAAAAGTCAATTAAATTAGTAATGTTATTATCTATCCTTTTTCATTACAGAAGAAAATACTCAGGAAACATCACAAGTGAAGAAAAGTTTGAGTGAAAAAGTTTCTCTCTATAGAGGTGACATCACATTGCTAGAGGTAGATGCTATAGTCAATGCGGGTGAGTAGTTCATTTTTCTGTGATGTATTTTATTACGAGCATTGCTTCAAAATATTTTTCATAAGCAGAAATGTAATTTAGTAAACAATATCATTTTTAGTATAGAGATGTCTTATATATTTTCCTTCTTGTTTAAAGATATCAAGAATTCATTTTATGTATTTGCTGTAAAGAATGTGCTACCTAGAATGAAAGGTGCTAAGTTGAGGCTGGGCTACTAGACCCCTGGAAAAGTGAGAAATTGTTCCAGAAATTTCTTCAGAAAGAACGTTACCATCTAAATTGTTGTTAATTTAATTTTTGAGTTTATAATTAGCCAAAATAAATCTAAGTTTATTAAGCTTTTTTGTTTTGAATAGGTTGTGAAGAGATGATTGAACTGAATCAGATAAGAGTAAAATACAAAGAAATTATTTTATTGGTTTCCAAACCTCAGTTGTTTGGTTTTAGGTTTTCATTTTCATTATGGCAGCCATGTTTTAATTGTTTTAATAATTAACTATCTAATTTTCCTATTTGAATATTGGGAAAATATGATAATGTCATTTATGGTGGTTTATATCTCCTATATATTTTATTATGTGGCTGTGCATCAAGAGAGATATAAGAGATATACGTTGTGGTTCTATTTTTATTTATTTTTATTAAATATTTTATTTTTGGTGCTGGGGATTGAACTCAGGGCCTTGTGCTTGTGAGGCAGGCGTTCTAACCACTGAGCTAAACCCCTAGTCTGTGATTCTATTTTTAAAAGTCAATGTGAAGATATTAATGGTTTTCATTTTTGTTTTGTAAAGTTGACCCCTTTGAGGATGAAGGTGTAAAGTTAAATCTGGAGAGGTTTTACTCACGAAAACTTAAGAGCAGGAAGACGTGGAGGGCTGAAGATTACTGTAATAGAGAGCATTCTTTCTGCCAAGAGATCTGTAACTCTCTCAAGGTTAAGCAGAAACAGGCTTTTCTTTTATAGGAAGGCATAGATGAGGATAGAGAAGAAGAGGGTGTAAGGAATGGGAGGAGGGGCCTTCAGACTTTGGAGCAGGGAATATCTTTCCCTGAGGTCAGTTGATTCCTGGGAGGAGCCATTAAAGGCAAGTTGTTTACCTTCCATTGCTCCAAGGTGGGCTGAATTTAGGGGGTTGGAGGAAGGAGAGAAGCCTCACTGAAGTCTGGTCAAGTCGAGGTTTTAGGCATTAGTCAACCAGGATGGTAAAGGCAGACACACAGTTCAGCTAATTGTACAGGAGACAAGGAATGGGAACTTGGAGGCTCTGTGTCTGGCTTTGTGACAGGCGACCAAGTTGTCATCCATTCATGAGTTTCGGCTGAGTTATGAAGAAGAGGGGTTCTTTGCAGTAAGCCACAGGACAATGTAATTTGCAGTATCTGTTCTCTAGGAATACAGGGTTTGGATAAAGGACAGTGGTCTCAAGTGTTCCTCTGGTAGTGAGTAGTTTCACACATTACAGTATAAAACGCCTTCGTACTGTGGGTGAAGAGAACGGTATAATGAGATCTGGAGCATTGTTCAGCATATAGCACAGTTCTGGGGAGCTAGAAGAAGGCTGCAAAGCTGGTCAGCTTGTTCGGCCCTCAGAGTTGGTTATCAGTTAGTTCTTATGCAGCTGCTTTGCTGTAATCAAGGTTCATTTTTCTCTTTTTCTTCTGATTCCTTTATACTTCCTCTCTCTGCTTCTCTAAAATGTGAAATTCTTTTTGCAAGTGGAGCCTGAGTCATTTAATCTCCACCTAACATAGCTCACACCTTTTGGATAGAAATTTATCCTCAGGTCAACTCATAGGCACCTCAGGTCCCCTGTACCTCTGTGTCGGTGGGCTGCTCATTTGTGCCTTGGGTGTCAAGCTTCTCTCCTCTGACCTGTGGCCCTGCTGGGGAAGACACTCCCTCGAAAGGGCTCTCATGAACTCCTCTCTAGCACAGTATTAGTTGGATATCCCTGAAGTTAAAAAGTTGCCAGTGATTTATTTTGCCCAGAATTCTGTAAGTGTGTAAGCTTTCATTTAAAAATCTTTGAAAGGGGCTAGGGATTTAGCTCAAGTGGTGGAGCGCTTGCCCTAACAATCACAGGCCCTGTGTTCGATCCCCAGCACCAAAAAAAAAAAAAATCTTTGAAAGGCTCTCTCTAAATATATTTTCCCTTCTTCCCTCCTTCCATGTTCTTGTAATTTCTAGTTATTTGTCCTAGTTTTGTCCTCAGGAGTACAGTTAATATCATCTCCTTTCTTTTGAAATACTTGGAGACCATTCTCATGAGTTTTCTCTTTATTCTTGTTAACATCACAGGGAATTTGCCATGTTAGTATACTTAATAGCAGTAATAATGATCTTTCTTGGATTTGTTAACTGTGTTCTCACCCTTGAAACATAGAAGGATACTTTTTTCACTTTATATGTCACTTCACAAAGCAATGTCTTGTCCTTTTGTTTTAAAACTTATTTGTTACTCTATATTTGTTAAATTGAACTACATGCAATTGAATTTGTAGTACCTATGACCAATAGCACATTTAGCATTGGGGACTTGACAGAGTGAACAAATGTGGCTTTGGATTTAAAATTTATTTATTTGATCAATAAATAAAATATTTTAAAGTAGTTTATATTGAAAAAAATAAAATGATGCCACACAGAAAAACATTAACTATTCCATCACTATTTTTTTATATTCTTTCACATTTTCTCTTGGTCTCGTGTATAATTTTTTTCATAGATGCCGTGCAGTGTACAAGGATAAGATAAATTAATCTGAAGATAGGCAGCAACTTTTGTTTTTCTCTGAAACCACTTGTCACCTTTATCTCATTTCTCTGGCTTGATGATTGTAATTTGGCTGTTTTACAACTCACAAGGACAGCCTCAAAAGGAAGTTCCTAGGCAGATGGGAAAGAAATGCCAAATATACAGTATAATGGTTCTGTTTACGGGCTTCTGCTGTGCAGCTTGTTTGCTTTGCATGGAAGAAGAGGCATAGCCATTAACCTTTTAGATGAACAAAAAGTTCTAGAGTTGCCTCTAGTGAGACGGATGAGAGGCAGCCACACAGTCAAGGTGCCGTAGCAGTGTAGACACCCTTTCTGTAGCCTTGTAAAGTTCTTTTTCCATGACCACATTAGTGCATTGAAACATACAGTCTTAGTAGCTATGCAGGGAATGATTTGGTATTTTAAACGTCTTCCTAATTAAGTGCTTTCTGAATTTCCTCAGATTTCTTTAAATGCTATCCAGGATAAGCCTCCTATATATACTTGTTCTAGGAAATTATTTATATATGGTGTGTTTTGATAAAATAGGTAGTGTACATGTAGCCTGAAGGATGGTGGCACACATTTAAAGTCAGGCAGACCTAGATTCATATTAGCGTTCTTATATTCAGGGCTATTTTTTTTTGTTAAAATTTTATTTTGAAATAATTATAGGAAATTGCAAAAATAAATCAGACCCCTGTATACCCTTCACCTTCACCTATGGAAGCTTCCTACAATTGTGGCAACATATAAGCTATAGTATAATATAAAACCAAGGAAATTAATATTTATATATCATTATTATCTGCTTAACAAACTTTATTCATGTGGTTGTATGAGATGTCACCATTTTTAACTTCAATTTGTGAGTGTATGTATGTGTATGTGCTGTAGATCTATGCAGTTTTAACCCGTGTATAGAGTCTTATAACCACACTACAATCCTGGTACAGAACTGTTCTGTTAGCATGAAAGAACTCCCTCATGCTAGACTGTTTGTATTCATAGCTACCTATCTACCTCCTTCGTGTTCTCCATCTCTGTAGTTTTGTCATTTTAAGACTATAATATGATGATGTCATGAATATGGGAGTGCAGATAGCCCTTTGAGATATATATATATAAAATTCCCTTGGATATATAACCCAGAAATGAGATTACTGGATCTTATGACAGTTATTATTTTTAGCTTTTTCTTTTGAGGAACCGCCATATAATTTTCTGTAATGGGTGCACTAATTCACATTCCTACCAACATTGTACAAGCATTCCCTTGTCTCTGCATCCTTGTCAATACTTAGCTTTCTTCTTTTGGACACATGCCATCTTAGCAGATAGAAAATGACATCTTATTGTGGTTTTATTTTGTATTTCCCTAATGGTTAGTGATACTGAACACCTTTTCATGTACCTACCTATTGGCTATACATATGTCTTCTTTTGAGAAATTTCTTTTAAAGTCCTTTGCCTATTTGAAATTTTTTTTCTTGCTATTAATTTGTTCCTTATATATTTTGGATATTAACCCTTTCAGTTACTTTCTCCTGTTCTCTGGCTTGCCTTTTCACTTTGTTAATTGTTTGCTTTTGTTGACAAAAAAGTTGTAATCGTAGAATTAGAGAGTAGAGTGCTAGTTACCAGAGGCATTGGGGAGGAAGGGGTTCAGGAGTTGATCATCAAAGGTACAAAGTTCCAGACAGATAATAGATTTTGAGAACTAATACACAGTAGGTTGGCTATAGTCAGTAATCATGTATATTTTAAAATAGAAGAGTAAATTTTGAATTTATGACTCACCATAAAAATGATAAGTAACAGATATGTTAATTTGCTTCATTTAATCAACCCACATTGTGTGTGTGTGTATATATATATATAAATGCCACATTGTTCCATATATATATACACAATTATGATTTATCAATTATAAATATTTTTAATAAAAGGTAGGCTACATAAGAGGAATCATATAGCAGGTCACTCTTTGAATTTTTTTTAACTAAATATAATCCCCTTGAGGCCCATTATATTGTCATATGTATCAATAACAGTTCATTCCTTTTTTTTTTTTTTTTTTGGTTAGTATTAGTCTCTTACATGGATGTAGCAGAGATTGTTTAACTGTTCACTCATTGGAGGACATTTGGGTTCAGAGTTTTGGTATTAACAGTAAAGCTGGTATGCACACTCATGTGCAGGTTTTTATACAACCATAACTATTTCTCTGGGATAAATACCCACAAATGCAATTGCTAGATCATATGGTATATGTATGCTTAGTTTTGTATGAATCTGCTGAACTATTGTCTATAGTGGCTGTACTATTTTATGTTTCTACCAGCAATGTATGAGAGATGCAGTGTCTCCACATCTTTGTCAGCATTTGGTCTTGTGATTATTTTCTATTTTAGACATTCTGGTAGATGCACAGTAATGTCTTCCCATGATTTTAATTTGCATTTCTCTAAGAATTAATGATGCTAAATACTTTTCCATATACTTATTTGCCATATATGTCTCTTTGGTGAATTATCTTTTCATGTTTTTGCTTTCCATTTTGTAATGGGTGTCAAGGCCATTTAAAAGTTCTTGTGAAGTTTTAGTATTCTTACATTGTAAGATTTTCCCAAATCATATGTAATGTATATTAAAATATGAAATAACCACATTAAACATAATTACTTGAGCAATGAATGACAATTGAGTAGTTGTCAATGGTATGTCTCCCTCATTCTCTACCTTGCTCTTACTATTCTGGACTTTGCACAAAGTGCTCTGTCTACTTGAAGTTTTACTTTTCTGAAGTATTTCCTTTCATAAGAGTTTCTGCTTGAGTTCTTTGGCATGTCAGATCAGGTTTCATCTCATAAAGGGTGTCCCTGAATCCTGATCTCTGGATCCAGCTCCAGGAAGCAGTTGTATTCAGAAAGGTTTATGGAATCTGAGAGTAAAAGCTGTTCCCCTTTTCCTACAGGGTGCCTAGAAGAGATAGTAAAACTTCAGAGACATGAAGAGTAGCTTCATGGTTTGTCTAAGCAGATGGAATCCTAAGGAGATTTTCCTGCTCTAACGTGTAATAAAAAGAATGAATGATTCATACCTACTCTGAAAGGGTAGTAACAGAAAGAACAGCCGGACTAAAAGGCCCTGGGCAGGTGCAAACCAGAAACTTCTTAGAGGTGGTCTGCTTGGAATAATGTCCATCGTGTAGCACCACTCCCCATGCATTAAATTGACTGAAAGTAAGGCTAAAATGAAAGTTAAATTGTTATAAGAAAAAAGTTATTTTTCCATACCAGTTTGTGGACTGAAATTCCTATCCTCTGTATTTTTCCCTGTAGAATTTTTCTTTTATTTCTACTTCCTGTTTCAAAGAACTACCACTTTAGTTTTAATATATTACCTCAGTTTTCAAATCTTGAAGAAAGTCATATAATACAAATTTTGTTTACTCCAATTTCTCTTATCTCCTCCAATTTATATACATATGTGCGCATGTGTGTGTAATATGCCTAGGACTGTATTTTTTGTCATTTGTAGTTTTGGTTTTCTGGATGTGGATTGGTATCTTTCAATAATTCAGTTAAATTTTTGGATAGTATTTCTTTGAATAATTTGTCTCTTCCTTCTTTCTATTCCCATTCTGGTATTCTGGTTCTGTGTATTGTGCACCTTCCTACTCAGTTCTGTACATCTCTTGGCATTTCTTTTACCAGGCAACAACAGATATTCACAGAGTACATGCCACATTTATTGCTTGCTTCACCTCATGGAGTAATTCATGCTTATCATTTCTAGCCTACAACAAATGTACTTAATTCTTACTAGCTCAGCCTTTAAAAAGTTTAAAATATTTTCCTTGCACTTAATATGTGTTACACCTTTCTCTGGAAAACTAGCCTGCCATATCACTAGAAAGGAAAACTCAAATTTTCAGAGAGATTTATGTCCCTCAAAGTTTAAAGATTTCAACTTCCTCTGTGTTGCCCCGTTATATTTGTAAGAAGAATATTTGGCCATGTAACATCTCTACTATAAACTTTCCAAAGGTTGTCCATTCCGTGAAGTGTCTACTCCTGGCATGTGGTGCAAGATCCTCAATGATTTGACCTTGGCAATAATTTCTAGTTTCATTTTTTACCATATTATAGTTTTGATTAAACGTGTCATCCAGAAGGTTCCTGTGCTTAGAGGTGGGGCTTTTTAAAAGTCATTAGATCATGGGATGCTAACCTCATCAACAAATTAACTTACTGATGAGTTGATAGATAACTTGTGGATGAGTCCACTATTAAGAAGAGAAAAAAGGGATACAAGGAAGGGGAAAGGGGAAAAGAAGAAGTAAAATTATTTATATTTTTTGAAATGGGTTTGGGACAGATTAGTAGGAAGTAATGACAATTTTATTTATACTCTCCAGGATAGGACATAATGCAGTTGTAGAAAATGAAATCTCTTTTCCAAGGTTAAGATTTTCCTTTTATTGCACCTAGAATATGTGCTATGCACTGAGGAGGTAATTGAGTTGTGTTTTAAAAATACTGTAAACTAGTAAATTTTGTGCTTATCTTCAAGGTTGGTTTAAGTGTAAAATTGTTTTTTAAAACTTGAAAAATTTAAGGATGTGTTTTATACTAAAAACAAATGAAAAAAGCAAAATTATAAGACACCACTGAAATCCAGAGTTATTAAAAATTATTTTGAAAATTTATATTTTTATAAACTGGAGAATCTAGAAATGGATGAACTCATAGATACATACAACCTACCAAAATTGAGCCAATATTAAACAGACTACTAAGTAATGAAAGTAATGCAGTGATAAAAACTACCAACAATGTGACATTTTATCATACCTTTAAAGCTATGATAATACTAGTGCTCCTTAAACGTTCCTATATAATAGATACAGAAGAGATGCTTCCAAATTCATTCTATGAAGCCTGCATTATCCTGATACCAAAACCAAAGACTCACCCCCACAAAAAAGAAGAAAAATGAAAGAACATTACAGACCAATGTCCTTGTTGAACAGAAATGCAAAAATTCCCAGTAAGATACTTGCAAGCAAACTCAACAACACATTAAAAAGTTCATTCACCGTGACCAAGATGGTTACCTCCTACGGATACAAAGATGGTTGAACAACATATAAATGAATAAGTACACCACATAAATAGAATCAAGGATAAACATCACATGAGCACCTCAACAGATGGAGAAAAGACCTTTGAGAAATTCCAACATCCTTTCCTGATAAAAGCCTTCATGAAAATAGGTGTAGAAATATCTTACCTCAGAGATAAAAACCATATATGACAAACTAATGGCTAACATCATACCAATTGAGGGACAAGCAGTTCCTTTGAAATCAGGAACAAAACAATAGTGTCTACTTTTATGACCTCTGTTTGTTATACTACTTGAAACTTTACTCAGAACAATCAGATAAGAAGGAAAAATAGGTATTCAAGTAGGAAAGGAAGAAGTGAAATTATTTGTATTTGCAGATGATATGATTTTTTACATAGATGATCTAAAATATGCTACCAGAAGACTTTTAGATCTGATAAACTAACTCATCCAAGTAACAGGACACAAAATCAACATTAAAATTAACAGTGTTCCTGTATATCAATACTGAACCAACTGAAAGAAATCAGGAAAATTATTTTATTTACAATAGTTTCAAAAAATTAAGTACCTGGGAATCAACCTTACCAAGGATGCAGAAGGCCTCTCCCATGAAAATTGTGGAACACCAAAGAAAGAAGTTGAGGAAGGTGCTAGAAAATGGAAACGCCTCCCTTGTTCTTGGAGCAGAGGAACTAACATTGTGAGTATGGCTGTATTACCAAAAGTGATCTACAGATTTGATGCAATCCTATTAAAATACCAACAACATTCTTCACCAAGCTAGAAAAAATAATCCTAAAATTTGTATGAAATCAGAAAAACTCAGAATAGCTAAAGAAGACCTGAGCAAAAAGAGCAAGGCTGGAGGCATCATGATAGCAGACTTCAAGTTATTCTACAAAGTCATAGTAACAAAAACAACATGGTACTGGTGCAAAAAACAGGCAACCAATGGAGCAGAGCAGAGGACACAGAAATAAACCTAAGCAGCTACAATTTTTCACAAATGGTCATACCAAAAAACATACTGGAGAAGACAGCTTCTTTAGTGAAGGGTGTTGCCAAGGCGTGGTGGCACATGCCTCTAATCCCAGCACTCAGGAGATTGAGGCAGGAGGATCGCCATAATTTTGAGGCAGCCTGGAGTACATAATGAGTTCAAGACCAGCATGAACTACATAGTAAGACCTTGTCTCAAAAAAAAAAAAAAACCAAAACAAACAAATGAAAAGTAACACAAAGGAGATGGAAACACTGCTAAGGTTGAGGTCACCCTCTTTGTTCAAAGCCTTGAATTTTCCAGTTTCCACCTGCTCCTAGAGCATTCCTGAAAAACTAAACCAAACCAAAAAAAAAGAAATGCTGCTGGGAGAACTGGACATACACATACAGAAGATTGAAAGTATATTCTTATCGCTCACCCTTTACAAAAGTCAAATCAAAATTGGTCAAAGACTTAAATATAAAACCAGAAACTTTGAAATTTCTGGAAGATAATATAAGGATAACATTTGAAGCCACAGGCACAGGCAGAGACTTTGTGAATAGGAGTCTAGTCATAAAGGGAATAATATCATCAAGTATCAGTAAACAAGACTATATCAAATTAAAAAGCTTCTGTGCAAAAGTAATAACAGAGTGAAGAGACAACATACAGAATGAGAGAAAGTCTTTGCTAGCTGCTTTTCTAATAGAGAACTAATATCTAGAATATATGAAGAACTCAAAAAATTAAATCCCCAAAACAAGTAACTCAATCATAAAATTGGGCAAATGAATGCTTTATAAAGGAAAGTACAGTGGCCAAGAAGTGTATGAAAAAAATGTGCAGTATCTTTAGCCATTAGGGAAATGCAAAATGAAACTACTTTGAGATTCCATCACACCCCAGTCAGAATGTCTATTATCAAGAACACAAAAATCAGTGGATGTTGGAGTATGGACAGTCCTCAAAATACTAAAGAGAGTAAAACCATTTGATCCAGATGTAGCTGTTCCGGGCTTATTTCTGAAAGGATTAAAGACAGTGTACTAGAAAGACACATGCATTCCCTTGTTTACAGTGGTGATTCATGATAGCTAAGTCTAGATGGTCATCAACAGAAGAATGGATCCATACACAATGTAACACATTTATATAATGGAACATTTTTCAGTCATAAAGAAGAATGATAACATGTTATTGTCAGGAAAATGAATGGAACTGGAGACTGTCATATGAAGCAAAATAAACCATACAGAGAATGTTAAATATGGCATGGTTTCTCTCATATGAGAAATATAAATAAAAAGTAATAAAATAAATTAATAAAAGAAAGATGGCAAGAAATTAGAAGATACAATTTTACAGAAGGGAGAAAGGGAATAAAGGATTAGGGGATGGGGTAAAAAGGCTGCAGGAATATTGGGTTTGAAAATTAAGATATGTTGAATGCATTTACCAGTTTTCCAAAATGTGCCTCACTATTCTGTATTACTAACATACTTTAATATAAAAATAAAAAGGATACAAATACACTTTGCCGTAGTTTAATTATAATTGCACGGCTTGTCAGAGGACAGTTATAGTCATATGTAAATAAAAGCTGAGCTTTTTAATGAGGCTAAAAGGCATTTCATGAAACCTTTTACTGGCTTTTAAAATTTTTAAAAATTTGTAAAAATGAAAATAATTGTTGTACATTTCTATTAATTAAATTAAAATAGATGTATATTTTGTTACATATATGGGTGTTATGGTTTGAGTGCGTCCTCCAAAGTGAATTAGTGAATAGCCATAAGGCTATTTATTTATTTAATTTTTCTGCAATTAAGTCCCTATATGTGTAAGGAGAGGGAAAATTGACATTGAGTGTTGAATTGCAATCTTTAATTCATATAAAAATTAGGCTGTGTAAATAGCGAAGAGAAATAGCTTATCTGTAGAGAATAGACATCCCTCAATTTCATTAAGCATAGAGCCATTAAATTGTAGGAGTTTCAGAAGAACTTACTAATTTTATGAACTTTGTATTTGGTGAATAAGTCCTTTATGAAGTGAATTCTGTATACTTAAAAATGAAAGCCAGTGCTTGATATTTGAGAAGAACAATATTGTTTGTAGCCCAAATTTGGTGCTTTTTGATTGACAGTGGCTTATTAAACTTGGTGTTATATAAAGAGATTTGGCCATTTTGATAAGAAAGGTCAATAATTATTTTTTAACATTCTTCTTCAGTTTAGCTTTCTAGTTACAGAAATAACCAATGTTTTAGAATAAGGATATAAATAAATATTTTATTTTTTCAAACTATCAGTGTGAAGGAAGCAACTGTTTCACTACTCATTTCATTTTTGTAAGTTTGAATAAGCAGATTCATAGCATGAATTTTCTCTGGTTTCTTTTGACCTTGATTTGCAATCTTATTTGCTTTGTTAAGTTTTAATTTCATGACACATCACATCTCCGTCGTGTCCAAAATTAAACTTCAGAGTAGAGGTATATTTTCCACACTGGGATTATGAACAGAATAAATTAGCAGAGAATTATGTCGGAATGAATGTATAAGTATAGGGTGTTGACTGGGCCGGCTACACCTCCCACATAAACAGCTTGTTAATGTGCAATCAGTCACTGGAGTTGCCATGAACTTGGAGCTTAATGAACAGGTGGAGAAAAAGGATGAATCCCAATCCAAAATGGATCTGACAGCTTATCAGGCAATTTCACTGATCGCTAATCCATTTCATTTGGCAACTTAATTTATCACACTGCTAGAGTTTTCATCCCATGGGTTTCCAGGTGGAAATTAATTCAGAAACATGTCCAATATCACTGGGTTGAAGAAACCTTCGTAAGCTTTGTGAGGACACTTAGAAATAAGTTGTTTTAAATGTGTAAACCAAGTTTTTCTTATGATTCCATTTATGTTTGTCCAATTCCCTCTTAAATATTTGGATACTACTATCATTTCAATGTATGATTATGATGTTGAACCGAGTTTTATTTATGTATGATCATTTCTAAATTAAACAATTAATTCATTGGTGAAGTAATTACTAAAATATGATAGATAATCTTGTGAATATAAATGTTTTTACATATCAAAAACTTCTGGTTTTGAACTTGTTTTATAGTATCTATAGTAAGAAATATTGAACAGAAATTATTTCTTTAAAGCTCGTAAATTTATATCTTCTGAAGTGCTTACAGATTCTCTCACTAGGCTCATTAGTTTTCTTAAATGGATCTGTTAAAGCAATATTCTTTGATAGGAGGGGAAAATGTAACCTGTGTCTCATAGTTTACACTGATCTGCTTGGAATTCACAAGGATGAGTTTCATTAAATAGGCTTGGCTAAGAACTAGCTATAGTTTAAAATGACTTCAAAACCAGAACCAAATTTTCTTCACTTTTTAAAGACTTGATTTATAGTGCATAGAAAGTTAAATCAAATATTGATTCTTGAAAAGCAAATGTGTCCTGACAAAACAAAAAAATGACAAAACAAAAAAACATGATAGACGGCGATAGAGTGATTGACGGTCCAAAGCCTGAAGATAGGCGCCTCCCCCTTATGTGTCCTCTTCTCTAGGCATCTGTAGCTCTGAGACAGCGACAGGAATGAAATGTTAGGGAAGATTAGTTGCACCCTGGCATGAACTATTACATTTTATAAGAAGACTGAGGAAGGCGGGTAACAAATCATTTCTAAGAAGGAATTTGAGAAATGAGGAAAGAGCACAAGATCAATAAGATCTATGCTATAACTCCAGGAAGGGACACTAGGGAATTTTTTATACTTTCTCAAACCCTGGAGCACCTTCAAAAATAATTGAAGTCAGTGAAAACTAATTGAGATGACAGAAAATCGCCAAGTGGCATACCGTTGTCATTGATTAGGTATGTCAGGCAAATCGTGGCTGTCATTCTTATGACCGGGCTTATTAAAGTAATATCTTCATAATCTAGAGGAGCTCAGTGTCGAATCATCCTGGCTTTCTTCCCAAGTCCCCTCTCTGGGTCTGTGGCATTTTTCCCTGGCACATAGTCCACACCTGCAACCTTGTCATTTCAGAAATTGGGCTTTCATTTTCCTTTATAGGAAAATGGTCGCTGAATGGTACAGTACTAGCTCTTGGGAATGAAGTGAAAAAAAAATCTGTAGGGCATCGTTTGGCCTTCTCTTTCTTCTCTCTAAGAGCAGTGACTGTCAAACTTTAGTGGATATCAGCATCACCCAGAAGCTGTTGCCACTGATGATGGTGGCAATGACAAGAAATAGGTACAGAAAAAATGTAAAACACAAGGGTCAAACCCCGAATAAATCCATTACTTTACACCATTTCTGACTTAAGTGGAAGATAGTAAAACCCCAGTAAGATGTCATTTAGTGAAATGTGAGAATCCTATTAAAAAAAAAATTCTCAGGTTGAATTTATGTTTTGGAGAAAGAGATCTTGCCTGGCAAATTTTTGTGTGCATCGAAGTGTATATGTATGTATGAACATATTATTATGAAATTATTAACATTATTAAATATCAATTTGTCATATTTGCTACATATATCTTTTCAGGTTTATTTTGTTATGAGTTTTGCTTATACAAAAGATTTCCTTTCTTTTATTATTGAATGTACTGAACTTATTCTTGGTTTATAGTAGTTTTTTCAGATTTTAGTAGGCATTAGACAGAATGGTGTAAATGGAACTCAGAGGATTTGAGTCTGAGTCTCAGATGATAAATTTGTTGGACTCTTGTCACTGGTATCCTTTTTGCATAGTAAATTATAACCTTTCAACCTAAACATTGACTCACTCCATTGCTGCTTAGCTAAGAGAAATAGAAAGAAATCATCCTTCAGAAAATATTTGGAGATTTATCTTACAGAAACACTCCTTTTGATGTTTGAGTGGAACTTTTAAAATCTAAGTTTTAAACATTAATATTTCAGTTGATGGGGCAACAATGGAAGAAGCACCCTAGAAATAGCCTTTAGCACTGTTTTTCTCCATAATTCATGGCAAATTAAAAAAGCTTTTCCAGATTTTCCATTTCTGTGTTGCTGTTCTCCAAGATTCTCTGGATGACCTAGATCTAGCTTATTGCTTATAATTGTATAAATTTATAGAGGATCAACTACAATGATTGTCTGTAAAGAGGCTTCTGTAAGAAGACAAGTGTTCATATTTCTTTCATGAGTCCAGTATTGAACTAAAAAGCATGTTATAAATGACAGCTTGATTCTTGATTTTTTAGTGTCTGTCCATATTATTATTGTTGGCGCTTCAGGCATTTCTGTAGCATACCTGCAGATTTTAAAAGTAACCTAATATTATCAATGAACAACACTGAACCTAATGAATTGATGTTAAAAACAACCTAAATAAGGGAATCCCTTACAATTAGCAATCATTTGTTCTTTTAATTTAAAAATGTTAAGAACCTATTGCAACCCTAGTTGGGTTTTTTTGCCTTCCTCATTTGACATTTTATGTTAACTAGTCAATGCTGAGAAAATCTTTAATGCTAGAAAGGAAGGTGTATGTATTCATTTTTCTTGATTGACTGAACAGGAAGGCTTGGGTTTTATGTAGGCATAAGCTGGTAGTTATGCTGAATTTAAGACAGCGTTTTGATTTTTATAATGTAAATGTGGGATAATTTGTTCAAATATGGTATCATATGTATTAGAACTTAATTTAAGCATTGAGCTAAGTGTTGAAATGAGAAAACTAATTTTGATCCTGTCAGGAGCTCATAGTCATTACAGATTAGGAAGTTAGAAAGTGATCCTGTTACAGAGTGTCAGATAATTTTAAAGATTGAAATGAATAGAAAGATAATTCAGGACAGATGCTTCATGTTACAGATGAGGAAACTGGTTCTAGAGGGAAGAAGTAACACAGTCAAGGGCATATAGGCCACATGCAGCAGAAGCATGAATAGACTCGGGTCTCCTGACACTTCTTTTCTTTGATTTAGTTCCACATGCTACTTATCACATTTAATAATTCAGCAGAAACTTGACATGTACTTCATGATACGAAATTGATACTGCAGGTTGGACTCTGGAGGTTTTTAGCACTCACTATCTACTCTGTAATTTTGAGACAGTGCAGATTCTATTAAAGTATTCAGTGAATCTTCTATCTTTTGAAATGTTTGGTTGGATGAAACACAGATGGTAACCAAAATCTTCGACTGCAGCATTATAATTTGGTCTGATTAAACTACTGAAATTTTGTATTGTATTGTTGCTGATTAATTTTGGTTTGTTGTTGATTAGAGAAAGGAAACATTTCTACAGTTATATATATATACATATATATTTATTATTATTATTATTTTTTTTTTACTAAGACTGCTTTTCTTTTACTGACTGATTTTCTACTGATCTCCTTTTACCTGAAATGATAAAAGCAAAAGATGTTGTACCCGCCTCACGATTTTGCTCTATAAAACTTCCCCTGAAAAGTGGGCTCATTGGCAACCCACTCGGGTCTCCTCCAGTCTCTCAGTAGCTCTTTCTCTCTCCCAATAAATTTCCTACTCTAAAAAAACAAAAACAAAAACAAAACAAAACAAAACGAAAAAAGATGTCTTTTAATGAAGGTAGTGATCTTTTGTTTGTATGAAAATCTCTGATTTTTCATTAAATTCCTTTATAATTTTATTTTATTTATTTATTTATTTATTTATTTATTTATTTATTTATTTATTTATTTATTTTGGTGCTGGGGATTGAACTCAGGCCCTTGTGCTTGCAAGGCAAACACTTAAACCACTGAACTAAATCCCCAGCCCTCCTTTATAATTTTATGTCTCAGGAATATGCTTCAGTTTAATTCTTCCGTATTGAAAATCGATAACTGGTATGAGTTATTTCAATTATTGCCTATTTTAAAGTTGGTTTTCCTTTTAATTTAGAGACACTGATGAATCCTTTTTTCCCTTTATAGTCTTCCTGTTGCATAAGAGGCATATTTTCTTGATTTTTCTAGGCCGTTAATAATATATAGGTCTTCTTGGGACAACTCAGCCCTCTGTCATTGGTTAAGTTCCTTAACCCTGCTAGCTTTGTCTACTTTTAGAAATTGTTTTGTAAAATAACTATACTACTAGTTTGGATTTGAATCTTCTCTCTCTCATCTACTGTCCAGCGAAGGTAAGTAATGCCTTTCTGAATGTTTCCTCCTCTTTAAAATTGGGATCAAAAGAGTCTTAGAAACATTGTGAGGATCCAGTAAAATGTCTGCATTCTGACACAATTATCAGTGCTCATAAATAAGAGCTATGAAATATTGCACGTGGGTAAGACTATAGAAAACTATTTTGAAACATTATTCCTGTTAACATTGTCTAATTCACCCACATCACCTCCCTCATAAATTGGTCTGTAACTCTTTTTTCATTTTAAAAAAGTCTTGGGATTGTCTCTTTAGAAGAGATCTGTGAGAAGCTTCCCAAAGATGATCCTGTTAAAGCATATTTATTTTTTCTTATGATGAGATGAGCAGTTCCTTTTCAAAGGGTGTCAGGATAAATGTTTAAAAATTCCCTTCTGGCAAATTCTCTGATCCTGGTCACAATATGTATTTGGACCAGAGATAGTAAATGGATGGGAAGTATCTTGTGTAGAAATTCTTTGCAAGTATGTGAGTAGATAATAACTCCATCTGTTCACTTGCCACATTTGTCGCCTTGACTTTTCCATCTTAGAGTCCTGTGGTGATCAGCTGCTCTTCCACATAGAGTCCACAAAACTCCTTTCTCCTATCTGATAAATATATCGGTTATTCAGCATTAGACACTGCCCGGTGTTTTTCTTTCAAACCATAGTTTAACTTAAGCCTGTTACCGAGCCAGTGGTTTCTTTTTTTATGAGATTGTAATCAGGCAAGAGGATGAGGCTGTTTCTATAATATACTACTTTGGAGAATGAGTCTGCTTCATGAATAAATGTGAAAAAGGTGGTTCAGAATTTTCAGTACAGTATTTGAAGTGTAGCTGTTAGTATAATTTGCTGAGTCTGCCAGAAAATGTTTGGTTCTTAATTTATAAGCCCTATTTTAATCATACATGGAATGAATTTCATAAAACTTCAGATGATTGAAACAAATAAAAATCACTTTGCACTCAGGAGGCTGAGCCAGGAGATTCGGCACACGTTCAAGGCCTGCCTAGACTATGAAGGGTATATAAGGAGTTCAAGCCCAGCCTGAACTACATAGTGAAAACCTGTCTCAAACAAACAAACTATGACCTCAACATTTATTAAAGCACCATTTTTCCCCTGACATATCATGAGACCTCTAGTATCTTTCAGCATGTGCTCTCCTTCAGACTCTTTCTGCCCATCTCACCAGACTTTTCTCACCTGCCAAGCGGTATCGGCTGTAATTTTTCTCATTGATATTTTCCTTGTTTGAAGAAGCCTCATTTTTACTGACAGGGCAACACCTATGGTACAGAGGTGAGGAGGAAGATCATTACTTCAGCTCCAAGGCCACCTACACACACCTAAGAATCTTACAGCTCTTCATATTGGTAGTTTTTCTTTGAGAAGGAAATCTCAAATTCTTCCTTGCTAGATGCAAACAGAGCAGCCTTCTAAAGTAGTGGGCTTAAAAAAAAGTAAAATCTGAAGATGGAACTAATCAGCAATGTTTTAAGAATGTTGAGTGCATTGTAAAGGCTGATGAATGTTGGCTGTGTATGGCACGTTTAATATTTAGGCAGGGGAGAGAAGGAGGAAATGAAGAAGAATGAAGAAGTGGTGAAGAGGGAAAGTACTGTAAAGCAGGGGAAGCAAAAAGATATATCTGTGGTTAGCAGCGGTAAAATTTTCCCCAAATTTGTTAGAGATGCAACTTAGTAGTTGCCTGAGGATGCTTACTTTTCCCTAGTTGTATTTAAAATATGTCCTTCCTCTCCAGAGAGTTTTAGCTTTGTTTCTTGTTTCTTTTATATATATTTAATTTTTGAAAAAAAGAGGTAGATATTAGTTCCAGTGGTATTTAGTCCATTTTTTTGTTTTAAGTCCTATTTTCTTTGTTTTAAAAAGCAATGACGGTCTTCATAGAATGATTTATTTCTGTTATTCCTGTAATTAAGCAAAAGCTACATCTGACCCCTCTTGCATGCATGAAATTCTGGAGGAAATATGATGAAGACATAACATTTTATTGAATGTTCCTTAAAATTAATGTAGAGCTATTTTTTATATCATATTTTAGGTGCTTAATTGAATTGAAACTTCATTGTTTTATTTCTTAGGTTTGGCCACCTTTAGAAGGAATGTATCATGTGGGCTTCTTCTTGTTCAATTACTTATCCATTAAGGTCAGGTATCCACTAGGGGCTTAATGGGTTAATGTGCTCCTCTTTCACCACTTGCATCCTTGATTTCAGTGTTAGCTATCTAGACTAATTAAAATAACCCTAGTCTTATCCTTGTTCCTAGCTACATATTCTTTTATTTAAAAGTATCAGCATGTCACTTAGTACAATTATTAGAAACTTTCTGCCTGAGTCCTAGAGCTGAAATGACAGATATGCATTATTATTACATTGTAACCAATCACAATGAGGTGTTATTTTGTACCCACTAGGACAGCTTTAGTAATAAGTGGCTAGTGGTGAAATAACTAAACTTGGTAAAGATGTGCAGAAATTGCAACCCCCTAATATTCTGGCAGGAATATAGAATGAGACGTTCCTCTAGAAAACATTGAACCGGTGGTTCCACTCAGAGGTGTGTGCTCAGGAGAATTGACAAGCTGGGTGTGGTGGCACATGGTTGCAATTGCAGCACTTGGGAGGCTGAGGCAGGAGGATCACTGTGAGTTCAAGGCCAGCCTGAATTACATAGCAAGACCCTGTCCCCCCCAAAAAAAAAGAAAGAAAGAAAAGACAAAATGAGAATTGACAAAAAAAAAGAGAGAATTGACAAAATTTGTCCATGCAAAAGCTTGCAAGTGAATGTTCATTGCAGAATTATTCCTAATAGACAAGAAGTGGAAACAGTCTAAATGTCTATCAGCTGATGAACGGGCAAATGAAATGTGTTTTATCCATCCATACGTGGAATATTCAGGCATATGATGGAATGAAGTGTGACAATATGCTGCAATGTGAGTAAATCTCAAAAACCTTCTAAATGAAAGAAGCCAGACAACAAAGATCAAATAAATTATGAGTCTTTTTATTTAAAATATCCAGAACAGGTAACTGAGATGGTAGAATGGTAGTAACCAAAGAATAGGGAGATGCTGTTTGATGAGTATGGAGTTTTCTTTTGAGGTGATGCAATATTTTGGAACTAAAGAGGGGTGGTGACTGTGTAACATTGTTAATGTGCTATATACTATTGAACCTTTCACTTTAAAAGGTTAATTTTGTGTTATATGAATTTCACTTCAATAAAAATAACTAAACTCACAGAATTTAGTACAAAGCAATGGTGATAAAAATGGCATGGCACTGCAACAGAAACAGACACGTGGATCAGTGGAACAGAACAGAGAATACAGAAAAATCCCCAGTCACATTCTGTACTTAGTCATTGACAAAGGGACCAGAAACATATGTTGAGGAAACACAGCCTGTTCAATAAGTGGTGCTGGGAAAATTGGATAACTGTTTGCACAACATTTAAACTGGATACATTTCTCTCACCATGTACTAAATTAAAATCAAAATAGATCAAAATTCTAAGCATTAAAAAAGAAACATTGAGCCTACTGGAAGATAAAATAGGTAATACACTTGAAGTCATAGGTGTAGAAAAGGATTTTCTAAACAGAAATGCAGTTGCACAAGAATAACAGCAAAAATCCCATAAATGAGATTAAAAAGCTTTTGTACGGCAAAAGAATTGATTAGTAGAGTGTGAAGGTACAACCTACTTAATGAGAAAAATTTTTTCCAGCCATTTCTCAGAGGACTAATATCCAGAATATATAAAGAACTAAAAAAATTAGATCACCTAAAATGAAAGACACAGTCAAGAAATGAGCATGTGAAATGTACAGAGACGTCACAGCGGAAGAAGTACAAATAGTCACAGATATATGAAATTATATTCAACATCTCTAGCTATTAAAGAAATGCAAATTAAAACAATACCAAGATTCCATCTTATACCAGAAAGAATAGCAATCATCAAGAAATCAAAAAATAACCAGTGCTGGTGAGGTTGTGAGGCTACATTGTTGGTGGGAATATAAACTAGTAAAAACCATTATGGAAATCAGTGTGAAAATCTCTCAAATAACTAAAATTAGAAATTCCATATGACTCAGCTATCCACCTTCTGTGTATCTTCCCCGAAGAGCTTAAGATATCATACTACAGTGATACAATTATACAAATGTTTATAGCAGCACAGTTCATAATAACTAAATCCTAAAAGCAGCCTGTATACCCATCAACAGGTGATTGGATAAAGAAATGTGATATGTATATATAATGGAATACTACTCAGCTATAAAGAAGGACAAATTTGAGACATTTGCAGGAAAATGGATGTATCTGGAAAATAGAATGTTGAGTGAAATAAACCAGACACATAAACTTAAATATCACATGGTACCCCTCATTTGAGTAAGGCCAAGTACAAAGCGAATAATAAAAGATGGATAGAAAGAGACAAGGGGATGGCTCTCTTACAAATGGGAAAGGGTCCAAAGGACTGAGGGTGAGGGGTGAGGAGTGGAAGTAAAATAAATAGAATAAAGATACGTAATGTAGAGGAACCTAATAACCTCAATGAATGAAACACTATATGTCATAATCACATGCTAGAATTAATATCAACAAGAATGAGAAAGGGGAATTAAAGGAGGAGGATGGGAGGGGGAGGGAAAGGGAAGAGGATAAAAAAAGAAACAAATTGTATTATGTACATGTACCCACTCCTAAGATGATTGTAAACTACATGTACTGCAAACATGTACATTTTTTAAATTTAAAAAATAAAAGGTTAATTTTGCTATATGAATTTCACTTCAGTAAAAAAAATAACCAACAAAATTTAGTGTGAACTTCTTAAACATTTCTGTTTGCTCCCTATAGTCTTTTTTGGGTAAACCTTATGTAATTTCAAGGCTTAGGTAACTTTTCTTGAGGTAACATCACTTTTTAAAGATATCATGTTTGATCATTTTCTAAATACAAAAATAATGTTTTCACTAAAGTTAAATTTTAAAAATTCAGAAAATTAAAATTACCTTAGTTGAAGAAAATTACCTTAGTTGTACTGCCAAGGAAGAAAAACTGTTCACATCTTTTGAATATGCATTTTCTGTGGTTTTTCTGGTGTGTAACACATGTGCACATACTATACGGGTAAGCACAGGTTGATGAAACCTGGATCATTTTGAACATGTGTTTGTAACATATTTTAATCACTTAATGATACGTCAGGTAGTAATTTGTTCTATTTTCTGTCCAAGTTAAGTATCCTTTATCCAAAATGCTTGGGACCAGAAGTGTTTCAGGTTTCAGATTTTGAAATATTTGCTTACATCCTACCAGGTGAGCATCCCTAATCCAAACTGTCTGAAATCCAAAATGCTTTAAAATCCAAACTTCAGGTTTTTGGATTAGGGATGTTCAACCTGTAGTTTCTGAGGATAGTCTACATAACCTTTTCAAATGTATCAGTTTTTTTCTTTTAACTAGCAGCAAAAGAGTGCAAAGGTCACGTTTCATTTGTTTTTGAATCTCTAGAGTTGCTCAAAGAAAATGGCTAATTTATTGGAGTGGACTGGACTGGATTAGATTAGGTGGAATTAACTTCTCATATCATAGTCTCTAGAAACCAGTGTAGATTTCTGAAATATTCAGATTCTTATTTTATTATCATATTCTCTTAGCTAAATTTTAGTTGGCGATTTATTTTTTTTTTAAACCAAGAACATGTATTGTATTGTACATTCTACATACAATGGTCACATTCATTACATTTATTCTGTAGCTATACATGATGTATCTTGGTTCTCCCCCCTCTCCCCCGCCCCTCCCATCTGCTCCCTCCCTCCCTATTTACAGCAGGTTCATTCATCATTTTCCATATTTTCCCATTCTCCTCTTTCCCCTGTTGCCTTTCTGCTTTTCCCCTTCTTTCCTTCTAGTACTCCTCTCCTCTGCACACATGATACTCTACATAGAAGACCCAAAAAACTCCACCAAAAAACTACTGGATTTAATAAATAAATTCAGTTGTGTGGCTGGATACAAAGTCAACACCCAAAAATCAATAGCATTCCTATACACAAACAGTACACCCACCGAAAAAGAAATAACAAAAGACATACCTTTCACAATTGCACACAAAAAAATAAAATACTTAGGAAT
>PVJO010011611.1:0-59001 GCA_004026905.1 Hystrix cristata | reverse complement strand
GGAATGTCTGTTTCTGTGGTTTCTTCTGGGTATATGTATTTCTTAGTTCTTATAACCTTTAGTCCTCCATGGTTATTTTCAAACACGCGGTCATGGTTGGCTCTACTTGGTAATGTTGACTTCAGAGAGGGAAAGGTTAAAAAGAAAAAGGCTAAAAGAGAGACAATGGGAGAAGAAAGAGGAGGAAAAAACAAACTTAGCAGACAGCCCCTCCAAAAAAAAAAAAAAAAAAAAAAAAGAATGTTGGTGGGAGGACAGCAGAAGATAGTACAGTGTCACCAGAGAGGAAGCATAGATTTTACGTATGTTAATGGGTTCAGACCTTGCCGGCGCGCGGGCTCACTTTGCAGGCTTTGTCCCGCTGGCTGCCGGGGCCTCTCACCTGGCTGGCTGGCTGGCTGAAAAGTCCGGCGGTTACCAAGCACCTCCCCTCCACCTTCGTGTGTCCTGTAGTTGGTTTTAATGTTTTCACTTTCATTTCTGATTTTAGTTACTTGTGTCACTTCAGAGGTGTGCACCACACTGCTGCTCTGCAGCCAAATGGATAGCAAACTCAGCACCAGTAATGAATTAAAGGACCGAGAAGGAAAAATCAGAAGACAGAAAGTTGCCCTTGTGAGAGGTAGTTGGGGGCCTCTGGACCAGATATCCCTAGTACTTTGTCCTCAGCCTCCTTTTATTAGGTGATAAAGAGCCTCCCTCCCAGGTTAATAGCTGGAACTTGTCACAACCTGATTGGTTCCCTGTGCTGTATTTGATAGATCCCGAGCCACAGGACCCTAACCTGGAGGGCACTCCCTGAGTGCGTATTCCTAGATGGGCTTTCTTTGACTTTTTCCATTGCACACTAGTTCTTGTCAGGGCCTTATCTCTGGGATTTGTAGGGGGCAGTTAGGAGGAACCTCATGTACAAGAATACTTGGAGTTAGTGATTAAGGGGATATGTGTGAATACCATGACCCGAGAGTGAGAATATAGGTAATATAGATGCGTAGGTGTATTTTTATGTATTAAGTAAGAGCTTTCTTTTAAGCAGCTGCCTCTTGTCTGCTTTCCATTTTATTGGAGGTGGGG
Source organism: Hystrix cristata (assembly GCA_004026905.1). Lineage (NCBI taxonomy): Eukaryota > Metazoa > Chordata > Mammalia > Rodentia > Hystricidae > Hystrix > Hystrix cristata. The sequence goes on along the minus strand of PVJO010011611.1, from coordinate 57,927 downwards.
AGAGGCTGCTAACTTAGTTAAGGCACCTGGCTTCCTCTCGCCTCTGCTTATCAGCTCTCCAGGTGCTTATCCTCTTAATTGCTCCCTCCAGTAAACTCTTAACTCTTTCTAGTCAGGATTTGCCAGAAAGCCTAATGAGGCTCTTATTTTATTCTTTCCTTGCCCCTAGTTCCCTTGTCCCTATACTTACTTTTTTTTTTCCAAACTCTGGCTACAAGTTTGCTAATTTTGTGGATCTTTTCAGAAAAGAACCAGTTTTGATCTCCTTGACTCTCCATTGTTTTTCTGTTGTCTTATTTTGTGTACTTCCACTCTAATCTTAATTCCCTTCCTTCTTTTAGCGTTGGGTTTAGTCTTTTTCTGATTCTTTAAGGTTGTTGGTTTTAGGTCTTTTTCTTAAAATTGAGTGCATTAACTGTTATCTGTATTATTCTTACTGACACTGAAAGCAAAAGTTATAATCAGTGTGCTGAGTTTGTGGCTATGAGTGTATGTACAATATTTTCAAATTTTATTGTGGTAAAATGTACATGAAATTTTTCACTTAAATAAAATTTTAAATGTGTAATTCATTGACATTAAGTACACTGATAACTGCTGTACAATGATTATCACTGTCCATCTCAGAACTTTTGCATCATCTTCAACTGAAATGTATCCATTAAACACAAACTGCTCATTAGCCCCTCCCCACTCTCTGATAAACAGTACTTTTGTCTCTATTTTTTTCTAGGACATGCCTGCAAAGTAGAATTACACAATATTTGTTCTTTTGTGTCTAATGTAGTTCATTTAGTGTATTTGTTTTTAAGGCTCAGTTATATTCTTTTTCATGTATATACTCGATTTTGTTTATCCTTTTTTCATTTATTATCAATAGACATTTGGGTCACTGTGAAAAATTCATTTTGGCTACCGTGGATAATGCTATTATGAACACTGGAGTACAACTATCTCCTCCAGTCTCTGCTTTCAGTTCTTATGGGTATTTACCTGTAAGTCAAATTGTTAGGCCATACGGTGATTTTATATTTCATGTTTTTGAGAAACTTCTGTATTGTCTTTAGTAGCTGCTGTATCTTACATTCCCACTAGCAAAGCAAAGGACTTGGTCTTCTTTATACCCTGGCCAACACTCGTTATTTTACTCTTTTTAAACAGCCATTCTAATGGTTATGAAGTAGCATTGACTTAGGTTTTTTTTTTTTTCCTTTTTTTGAGATAGGGTCTCACTGACTGTTCCAGGATGGGCTCAACTGCAAAACCTTCCTGCCTCCACCCTCTGAGTAGCTGGGATTACAGATGTGAGCCACTGGACATAGCTGTGTTCCTTAATGAGTGATATTTAGAATCTTTTGATGTGCTTACTGGTTATCTATATGTCTTTTTTTGTTGTGTGTATTTTTTTTCAGAGAACTGTCTATTCAAATCCTTTGCCCATTTATTAGGTTGTTGAGTGGTAGGAGTTCTTTACATATTCCAGACCCTTCTCAGATATATGATTTGCAAGTGTTTCTCCTATTCACTGGCTTGCCTTTTCACTACATCCTCTGATGCACGAAAGTTTTAAATTTTAATGAAATCAATTTATCTATTTTTTTCCTTTGTTGCCTATGCTTCTGGTGTCATATCCAAGAAATCATTCCCAAATTCAAGGTTGTGAAGATTTTTATACTAAGTAAACCTAAAGGAAAAAGTAAAGAAACTATAAATATTAAAAGCTAGATGAAGATGGGAACCAAAGCACAAAATTGTGAAGGAGGGAAAGGAATATTCACTATAAAATTAGAGAAATTTATTGTATGATTCAGACAAAAAAAAAATCTTTAAGGTAACACTAAAATATATTACTATTGGGCTGGGGATTTAGCTCAGTGGTTAGAGTGCTTGCCTAGCAACCACAAGGCCCTGAGTTCAATCCCCAGCACCAAAAACAAAAACGAAAAACAAAAAAATAAAATATATTACTATTTGACGAGATTTGTCTTTTGAAGGTTTCTATAGTAGGCACTTCAACTAATGTGTGTAATTCAGCATAAATACTTTGTGAATATTTATAAAGGCCAAAAAAGGGCATTTGATGATGGTTCATCATACAATATATATTACATGATATATATTAATTGATGGATTACAGTTTTGAGTGTATACAATATTCCTGATCCTGTGTTCTCTACCATGATTAAGTTAGATATTCCTGTTTTGAGTTCTTTGCCATAATGAATAGCTAAGAATCTGTTTCTTTTATGTGTCAGATTGTACCCATTCAAAATACAGACCCTTTTACAGAACCAACTTGGGAACACGTTTTGTTGAAGTACTTAACCAACTTGGCTCTAAAATATTTATTTTCTTTACAGCATTTAGTTCTAAAAGATTAACCCCTCCACCCTTAGTATTTCTGTAAGCCTATTTTGTAGCCTCAAAATTGCCATAAAGGGAACACAACCTAGTGCTTAGCCCCTCGCTAGTCCCTTAAAGTGAGGAGAGTAGGTGTCAGAAAGTTTTTGAGGCTTTGCAGGCCCAAAAAGCCCTGCTGTATGTAGTCAGCTTTGCTGCTGCAGTGCAGAAACAGATTAGACAGTAGTGCAAGTATGGCTACATTTGACTCATGGTTGTAGGTTGCCTGTTTTTGCTTTTAGCGTGCCAAAATGAAACCAGATCATATAAAATATCCAACAAGGGGCTGGGGATTTAGCTCAGTGGGAGAGCACTTGCCTCGCAAGCACAAGGCCCCAAGTTCAATCGCCAGCACCAAAAACAAAACAAAAAAACCCCTAAGATAAATAATAATTTAGGGCCTAAAAGAAAGTTATAAAATCTTTTAGCATAAACACTGTATACTGCCCAGAAAGTGTCCTCTACTCTACATATATGAACACAATTTCATTCTTTTCTTACCTGAGATATTTATTAAGACAGGGTAACTTAGAGTCCAGTATGTGAAATATCTCTGTGCATATATGTTATATAAAGAAGAAATGATATTACTTCTAGCATTTCAAGAACCCCAGCTCCCAAATAATGACTCTTCAGTAATAAACATGGCCCCAATATATTGAATGTTAAAGGGCAATAAGTTCTCCCTCACAATGATTGCAGCAATTGAAAGTTATATTCTCATATCTAGTATAGGGATGAAATCGTCCAATATTTTTCTTTGTAGCAAGTAATGTGGTTGTTGAAGACTGAGAAAATGGACTGTCAGCTGAGCTTTCTGTACAGGTAACTGGATCCAAAATGCGTAGAACCTAAGGAAAATGAGATGTAAAGTCAGATATATGCAGTATGAACTATAAAAGCCTTTGGTTTCATTGATAATATAACTATAAAGTGTCATTTCATTGCTATGGAACTGCCCTATCATAAAAATATTTGATAAATTTGAGAAGTTATCCCTTTTTTCTTTTTTCATTCTTTTCTTTGCGGGGGTATAGAGTTTAAGACAGGGTCTCACTATGTAGGTCAGGCTGGCCTTGAACTCGCAGTGATCCTCCTGCTTCAGCTTCCCAAGTGCTAGGATTAGAGACGTGCACCACCATGCCTGGTATTATCCCTGTTTTCATAAATTTAACAGGGATGCCCAGTTTATTACATTACATTACATATTTTTTAATAGTGATGAAATTATTGCTCTTTTATGGATACTGATGAAAAGGAATAAAAATGTAGAAGAAAATGAGGTTATATTAATTCTGTTAAGTGATATCAATTTTTATCTTTAACTAAAAAGCATCTACTGTTCTTCTTCAATCTTTCATTCAACTTTTTAGAATCAAGATTCTGCCTTTATTCTTCTACTGAGATGCTATTTCAAAATCTTTAGTCATTTATTTGTAAAATAAATTTTTTTTTTTCAATTTGTATGCAATAGTTTATGCTAACAACTATGTTCTTATTTCTTGGGTTTCAGAACACTACACTCTCCCAGTTCTGCTGACTTTTCCTGCTCTGTCTTCATATTGAGATTCAAAGTGGAAGAACTCTTGGATTGCAAAGAATTCTGTAATTAAAAGCAAGGATAAAATGTCTGGACCATAGTTCTTTTATTTCATGTACATATTCTCCCAATAACTGTCACATGATAATGACTATGTTTCAAAGCAGTAGGCTGTAACTGGAGAGAAACTGTGAAAGGAGCCAGGGAGTCTTTCAACTCGATATGTAGCCTGGGCTGACCTTCAACTCACGATCACCCTTGCTCTGCTTGTAGACTGCTGGATTACAGGCATGTGCCACGGTGCCTTGTTATATTCTTTTTTAAGGCAAGGTCTCAAACTATGTTGATCAGGTGGTCTCTAACTTCTGGGTTCAAGTGATCCTCCTGCCTCAGCCTGCCAAGCAGCTGGGACTACAGGAATGCACTACTCACCTGGCCCAGACCTCTATTTTTCAACTAGAATTTGCTTATTCAGTTTAGTTTTTGAGATTCTTTTATTTTTAATAGAATTTGGTTAACTGTTCAAGGACAAGCAAAGATGAAAGGCTTTAAATTTACCAATACATTTGGAGGGGAAAAAAGAAATGTTTCTAAATACTCTATATGTTTACTACATTATGAGTCTTCAAAGAGAGAAACACTAGAATTCAGTAGAAGGAAACAGACAGGCACTACTATGGATAAAAAGACTTCTGAATTTGGATTGCGGGTGATGGGGAGGGATTTTAAGTAGAGTGCCTGTCAGGAAGATCATGCTATACAAAATGTGGAAAATGGGAAAAAGGGTGGACTTAAAGCAGACAGGAAGAACAGAGAAGATAAGTTAGTGTAATTATCCAAGAAAGGGTAGCAGAAATGGGGCTGAAAGGTTAAGAGACACTAAGGAAAAAGGGATATCAGTTTTGTTACATAAGAGAATGTGGAGGGATAAAGGACTGAGGGAACAAGTAGATCTAGACTAGGCCCCGAGAATACCAACATTGTAGACTGAAATAGAATGGTCAGAGAAAAGTCATGAAGATAGGTGGCTATACAATCCAAGGGAAGACAGTGTTTTAAGAAAGAAGGAATGATCAGTTATTCCAAATGCTGCTGGCAGCGACTGAGTAGCCAGTGACACAATTTCTCAATGAAGAAAATTGTAGAGGAGGAGAAACAAGGTCTTGGATAAAGATGATGAATTTAGTTTTAGGTAAACAGCTGATCAACTGTGTGCAACATAGTATGATGCCAGACCCTGAGGAAACACAAAAAGACACTTCTTATTCTTTAGCAGCATACAATTTGGAGGAAAGAGGGATAATTGAGCAATTACGATTTAATGTGATGTACAGCTATATTAGATACATGTACAGAGTGCAGTGGACACCTAGAGAAGGCACAGCTAGATCTGCCACTGAGGTTCAGGGAAGGCTGCTTCACACAGGTGGTACAGAGGCCAGGCAATGGGAAAGCTAAGAAAGCAGTGTGGGTAGAAGACATGTAAATTCAGGGGCATGAGGTACAACAGAATGATCTCTGTGTGGAATGAGAAACAGAGACACTGGGAAGTGATCCTTGAGAAGAAGGAATGGAAAAAAACTGAAAAGCCTTTTATGCTTTATGAAAAAATTGATTCAGTAATGAGAAAGACTGGAACTATCTGTAAATTGTGCTGGCATTTTTGAAGTAACTCTGGCAACAGAGCAGAGGATGGGCTAGAAACTGCCAAGATGTGAGACAGGAATTTTGATGAGGGGACTCATGCACCAGGCCAGGCTGGAGGTCTGAACTTGGGAGAAGAGACAAATCAGGAGGAACTAATAAAATCTGTAAAATCAGTAGGATTGGGGGAATGAAGAAAAATAAAAATGATAGCTACCATTTATTGTGAAATTGCTACATACTAGAAATTGACATGGGCTTTGTAGGTATTATTTTATCAAATCCTGAAAATATCATGTAAGTATAGTTCACCAAGACAGGCAGTATAAGAGAAGGTGGTTATTTTTTTTTTTCCTTTTTGGGAGATGGGTATACAAATGCAAAACCTAGGAGGAAAGACAGTGGTCGATTTTTAGTTATGTGTAGAAGAAGCAAATAGAAATGTACAACAGCTGGATATAATTCTCTTAAACTCAGAAAAAATATCTCAGGTGGAGAATTCATAAGCATAAAGCTTAGTGAATAGAATAGCCCTTAGGGAATACAGAAAGTACATGATGTAAGGAAGGTCTCAAGAGTGGTCACAGGAAGAGGATGCCCTCCCTCTTACGTATTGAGAAAAAATGGGCACAGAAGTAGTGCAGATCTGGGAGGGTATGGTGTATCAGAAACGAAGGATGTCTGGAAAAGGTGAGGAACAGCTTCCTATGGAACATCATCATTTAAAGACAGCAAAGTCTGTAATGAAGAGCTCAGGTAGGTAGCACGAAGCCTAAGAGATACAGTAGTAATGTTACAGGCAAGGGAGTTTCAATGAAGAAATGCTTGATAAAATAAAATACAAACATAAAGTAATACTCTCGACCTTTATAGGAGTGGTTTGTGAGGACAGTGGGGCTAGAAGTGTTCTCCCCTTTTAAGTGGTGGTAAGAATGAAGGAATGGATGGTATGCAGGTATGAGCAAGTATGCGTTCAAGGTTGTTGGCTGTGAAGGGAAGATGATAAGAGAACTTAGGATAGAGGGAAATTTGTTTTTGTTTTTTAGATGGATGACACCTGGGCATGTTCTTATCCCAAAGGTGGAGTGAGGCAGGGGCGACAGTAGAGAAAGAATGGATAACAATGAGGGTAGGGACGTGGCGCTGATGAGTCTGGATGGTCATTATGCTTTGGGGACTAGGAGGGACTCCTTTTCTTGGGGACAAATGAATGTGATCATTATGTATACAATGCACCAATACATGTTCTTGGTTTTTTTTTTTTTAATTTTTTTTATTATTTTTTACCAAGAACATGTATTGGTACATTGCATACATAATGATCATAATCAACATGGTTATTTTGTACCTGTACATGATACATCTTGGTATGTTCTTGGTTTTTAAAAAAAAAAAAAAAAGGAAAACTTTGGGATGGTGATGGAAAGGGTGGTGGCAGTGTCCTGCACATGGTAATAAGTGGATACATGTTTTCTTTTTGGTTGTTTCACTTTTTATGTAGTACTGGGTATTAAACCCAGGATATTCACACTAAAAAAAAAAATGCTTCATATTATACATGCAGGCTTCTAGGTATCAAGTGAGAGAGACCCTGAGGACCTGTGCCCTCTTTTTCTTCATGAATTAGGCATGCAAATTACTGACTGTGAGGCAGTAGTTTGATGGGCATCAAAATAAAGAAGGCAAACAGCTGAACTGACAAAGGACTGCTGGGATTCTCAGGGTACTGGGGGGAAGGATCAAGGAAGTAAGCCTTAAGAATGAAGGCTAACAGAAAAGAATGAAGTCTAGGCAAGAGAGGGAAGGGAGAGAAGCAGGGAGAGAAGCAGCTGATGAGATGGAAGACAGAGATCAAAGGACCACAAATGATGACATTAAGGAAGAGGGGTAGTCAGATTGAATGAATTACAGCTAGAAGGAAAAGCAGCTGAGATCACAGATCACAGACAGAGATGAATATTTTAATAGTGGAACAGTTCTAGTGAAAGAGAAAGCCTAAGATGAGGACATGGGAGATGGGTGCAAAAAGGCTTTTTGGGGGGGTAGGGGGGTTGTGGTTTGAGACAAACTCTTGCTATGAACCCCAGGCTGGCCTTGAACTCTCAATCTTCCTGCTTCAGCCTCTTGAGTTCTGGGACTACAGGCATGCACCTCTAGGTATGGAGGTGAATTTGGTTGTCATCAGAAAACTTCAAGACTACAGTATTGGATACCTCTCCTGCATGGACCCTGAATTTTTCCAGGACTGTACGTACTTGGTATACATTATTTGATTCTGCAGTATTTGGCACATTCACATCTATCTGTGGGAATTAAATAGTTTCTTAGATAGGAAGTAACCTACTCACTAATGATTACTGTATTAAAATTTTTATATTTTTTATCAAAATTAAAGAAAAGGACTATCAGTGATTTATCTAAAAAAAAAAAAGACCTCTTTTAAAACACATTTTTTTCTCCTTAGAACAGAGCAGTACTGTTAAAAAAAATTAAGCTCACAGGAGGAAATAATTTTCTCCAAGATCACAAGTTACTAGATAAAAATTAGTGTAGATAAAAATACGTGTGGGTCTCATATTTCCCAATTCCCAATGCCAAGCACTTTCCATTACAACACGTCATTTTTTAGTGAGGGGACAGTAACATTCCACAGATCATAAAAGCAGCTCCACAGATCAGAAAAGATACAATCTTTTACCTTTTCAGCCATCTTCTCCGCTGGGGTGCTGCAGAATTCAACTGTTGATGGAATCTTCTTTTGACTGCTGATGCCAACATTTCCCAGAAGATGAGAGTGCACTGCTTTTGCCAACTTGTGATTTGTTAATGCCAGTTCTGCTGTGCTGTGGGGCTGTGCACTAGGACAGTAAGTCTGCTCTCTTCCCCACTGTAAGGAAACCAAGAGCTCCTCCAAAAACCTGCACAGGACACACACAGACACTGAACATTAACAAGAGGACAAAATGGAAAAATCATAGTAGTACATATTCCTTCTTCTCTTAGACTTCAGGAAGTCAGGTAAATACCTTATACTGTATTATAAAAAGAACCAGTGAGTCTACGAGGAGGTTATCTGGAAATCATTCAATAAATACTACTTTTTAAAATTATCCTATTTTAGTACAGGAGTGCTGATTTGATTTGTGGACATCTACGATTTTTCTTTTTAGGTTATATTCACTGATTTTTGAATGCTAAACCAACCTACAATACCTGAGATTAACAGTACTTGGTCATAACATGTAAAGTTTTTTCTATGTCACTTGATTTGAATCACTAAAATTTTCTTCAAGATTTCTCCATCTATGTTCATTAGAGATACTGGTCTGTAGTTGTCTTACAATGTTTCTGGTTTTTGTATCAGGATAATGCTGGCATCAAAACATGAGTTGGAAATTGTTCGTTCTTTCTCTATACTCTAAAAGAATTTTTTTTCTTAGAGGTTTACTAGTATTTACCAGTGAATCTATCACGGCCTGAAATTTCCCATATTAGACAATTCTTAACTACAAATTCAATTATTTTAGTACGTCAGGGCTATTCATGCTGTATGTTTGTTCTTGAGTAGCTTTTGATAGCTTATCTTTTGAGGAGTTTGCCCATTTCATTTAAATTACATTTACTGGTGTAGAGTTGTGAATAACATTCCCTTATTCTCTTTTCTCTGTCTCTGCAATTTGGTAGTGTATACCTTTTTTCATTCCTGATAGTGTGAATCTTCTTCTTTCCTAATTAGACTGCCTGGCAATTTCCTTCTTTCCAAAGAACTAGCATTTAGCTTTCTTTTGATTTTAGCTCTGATCTTTATTATTTTTTTCCTTCTGCTTACTTTGGGTTACATATGCTTTTTGTTTTTATTAATGAAGCTTAGATCACAAATGAGATCTTTCTTTTCTAAATAATGATTTAACGCAATGAATTTCCCTCTCAATGTTTTTAGTTTCCTCTCTCGGATTTTGTGCTTTGTTTTCCTAATTTTCCATATAATTTATTCTTTGACCCTTACTGATTATCTTCATAATAAATTATATAAAAGTACAAGACGCTTTTAAGGAAGATTGCTCTTTTTTTTTGAATACTATCAGTTTTGATAATTCTGGAGTGTATGTAGATGAAAACAAACACTAATACTATACAGAGTTTTCAAAATGATCTTATACAAGACAGGTATATTGTTTGGGTTCTACCAAAAACTGCATGAAACTACTATAACAATAACCAAAAAGTGCATTTAAGTTCAGAGATTTCTTCTATTATAAATAATTCTCTCCCCAGTTGAGAAAGTAAGAAGAAGCATGTCTTATTTTTTTAGGCCTCCTCCCTTCCAGGGCATCTATTTTAAAGTACTACTCAGAGTATACATTCAGTAAATTACTAAATGTAGACACATACACACATGACCAAACAACCACACAAACGAAACAAAAGCTTTAAAAAAACTTTCACCAAAAAAACTCAAAAAAAACCCAAAAAAGAAAGTCTGCAGCAGAAACCAGAAGAATTTAGAATGTAAACTAGGGCCGTACTTCTGGGTAGCTATCATTTCCTGACGAAATGCTTCCCGTTCACTCAAGAGATCTTGTATAGCACTTTGTGCATCGCGGTTTTGACGCTGTAAAACTGCTCTGGAGTTGGTTAACTCATCTGCCATTACCCTGAAAAAGATCAAAATGTTACCTCCAAATTCTCTGACAATAACTGTACAGAAGTTGATATATTAACAAAGAAGGAAGAAAAAAAACAAAGAAGGTTTAACATAGTTGAATTACTTTGTAGTTTTAAAATTTTCAGTAAAAATCATTTAAAAATGTTTGAATTTAAAGTTCATGAAAGGCATCCAGTTAAAGGACTTAGTTACAATGACAAATGAAACAAGTATTTTAGTTTTCTATATAGTGACTTCTGAATTTACCCCAATCTTACTGCAGCATGATTACATGGTGACAAAATTAAGTATGTTTAAATACAGAAACATTTGAAGAGGAAAACAAAAATGAGTTCTTTTCCCACTACTCAACTACAACATGCTCTTAGAAAAACATTAATAAAGGATGGCTTCTCTAAAAGGAAGGCTAAGTCTTTCCTCCTGCCCAGTGTGCCCATTCTTCTGTTATATGTAACCAATAAAATTTCTTACATATCCCCCCCAACTTATGTGTATTTCAACATAAATGTTTAAAGAATATATTCAATTTATTTACAAAAAGGGATTATTTAATACAAAGTTTTGTACACTTTGTTTTTTTTCTCTTATCTTTGAAAAATTTCCATCTTAGCACATGTAGAGCTATCTCATTCCCAGTTTTAGAAAATGGGCTTCATGCTTTCTTTTCATTGTTATTCAACCAGTTCTGTTGATAGAACTGAAGCAAAATTTTAAATAGCTGAAAATCTTAAAAGTCTCAGGTCATAATTTACTAGTGAATTTCTTTAAATGAAAATAATTTTGACATTAAATATCAATTTTTATTGTCTTCAGATTGTTACTATCAGTGTTGATCACTGTGTCTAGAAAGTTAATCTGTGTAATATATAGTGATACCTTGGTTCACGAACTCAATTCTCTCCACAATTCTGACTGCAAACCGAACTGGACAAGAACCAAATCAAATTTTCCCATAAGGTAAACAATGAACCTAACCATTGAATTTGATTTAGTTCTTACCCAATTTGATGTGTGACCAGAATTGTGGAAAGAATCAAGTTCGTGAACTTAGGTACCAGTGTATGCACAATTTGCCTTTTAAAGTGTTCGATAAGAAGTAACCTTGATTCCAAGTCAATACATAGTAATTTTTTCAAATAGCATACTATACTGGCACAACTAGAAAACAAATAAATGAAGGACTTTCTGAGAATAATCAACTACTGAAAATATCCTAAGTATTAATACATGATGTATGTATTTCCAGAAAATGTATATACCACAATCAGTGATTCCCTGGTGTCATACACACTAGGCAAGTGGTCTACAACTGAGCTACATTCCCAATCCAGGTGTGTGTGTTTTAACCCATGTTAGAGAGCAGCCTCATCCAGCGTGCCATAGTAATGTTATAATTCCTGTTCATGCATGGAGAGAAAAAGGTCGGGAAGTTTGTTACACAGACAAAAGAGCTATGAGAACAGAATGTGGAGTGTGAATATACTATCTCAGGGACTGAGAACAATATTTGAGTTCTCCAGATAGGAGATGGGGGAAAAATAATCTAGTTTTGCCTTTTATGATTTTAATATTTAGCAGATATCTGAGTTTACCATTTTGTTTTGGTCTTAAACATTGCAGTAGGAGAGATTTCCAGAATGAGGGAGTCTTTTCCATTTAGGGAGACTGTATGACCCTTCAGAGGAGAGAAAGTGCTACATATTAAATAATACATAAAGTACTTTGGCAACCTTGGTCAGAAATTTTCACACTAAATCTACTTTCTTGTGTAATAGGTCAAAAACCTGATAGAAGAAAAACTAGGAAATAAGCCAGGCACAGAGATGCATGTCTGTAATCTCAGTGGCTTGGGAACCAGAGGAAGGAGGATCAAAAGTTCAAGCCTAGTCTGGGCAATTTAGCAAGACCCTGTCTCAAAATAAAAAATATAAAGGTGTGGGGATATAGCTCAGTGTGAAGGCCCTGGGTTCAGTTCCCGATATTGTAAACAGACAAAGAAAACCTAGGAAATAAAGTTTTTATGTTTTACATCTAAAATGTCCCCAAAAGCCTCGTGTTTGGAAGGTGCCTGGATCACGGGGCTGCTAATACAATAATGCATTAATTCACTGATAGGTTCACAGCTGACTGGGGCCTAGTTGGAGGTGGGTCACTGGCAGCATATCCTGGAAGAGGGTGTGTTCTTGTCCCTAGCTCCTTATTCCTCTCTCTACTTTCTGGAAAAGGTTGAGCACTTTTTCCTTTACCATGCCCTCTGCCATCCTGTTTCTGCCTTAGAGCCAGTCCACGAGTGGACTGAAAGCATGATCCAAAATAAATCTCTCCTCCTTTAAACAGTGGGTGTTGGGTATTTTGTCCCAGTGAAGGAAAAATGACTAAGAGATTAGTACTATTTACAATCCAAAGTACCTGCTTGCCAGGAATTTACTTCGCCACACATCACATTGTATTGACATACGTTCTAACTGTTCAGAGAGCTGAGCTGTGTTTTGACTTAGGGCTTCATTTTCTAAAATAAGCTGATTCTTCTCACGGGCTAGACGTTCGAAGTGATACTGAAGATCATCCCCGACGGAAGCCACCAGCAACTTTTTTAACTCACGATTTACCTAGAAGAGAACATAATTAACACAAGCTCAAAGTAATGTCGCTAACTTTAATGGAACAAAATTAATGAAAGAGAAACTGTGTTTCTGTGTAACTTGGGTCTTCATTATTTAAAGTGAATATCAAAAAGTAATATTAAACATTTAAATTGCATAACATATACAAACATAATCTATATTTATAGACAATGTGGTTATAAACTGAGCCTCTGTGGAAAGGTACAAATTATCATCATCAAAATGAACTACTTCCACTCAACATATAAAGAGAAAAAAATCAGGAAACTAAACCTATACATTTTGCCTAAAAAGGGAGAATTTTTTGTTTGTTTGTTTGTTTGTTTTTGGTGCTGGGGATCGAACTCAGGGCCTTGTGTTCGCGAGGCAGACACTCTGACCACTGAGCTAAATCCCCAGCATGGGAGAATGTTTTATATGGTTTTTCTTTCAACATTTGTAAATTAATCTTTTTGTGTCCTAAGATTTCTACCTTTAGGAACTTAAGAAAAGGAAGTAATTTAGGATACCTATAAGCAGTTCTTTACACTGTTGTTGAGAAGAACAAAAAAATTAAAGTGAATGTCAATAACAGGTATTGCTGTAGCCACTGAACACCACTAGTGCTACTGATAATTGTGAAAGAATGTTATGGCATAGAAAAACATTAATAACTGAAAAATGTAGGTTATAAGATGAAATAAACCCAATACATGCAGTACACTATTACATTTGGATGGTATAATTACAGGTAGTACCATTTTAAATTGTATTTTTCTAAAATATTTGGGAATAGATATATATTATATTTGTATTCAGAAATTAAAGATATACAAAATTATATTTTTAAATACATTATAAATATACATGGACAAGAACCACTAACCACAGTGTCACAAAGACTAGCATCTAGCAAAAAAATATATAGTCTAATAGAAAAACAAGGGAGGGTTAAGTCAATTTTATTAAGAAATAAAGATGAAAGTAACACAATCAAGCACTGTAGGTTTTTTTCATTTATAGTGAAGCCACACTATATAAACTATTCTATATAACTTATCCTACCATTATTTTTACTCTATATATTATGTGTACACAGGAAAGAGACTTGGAATTTCTGAATCGTTAAACCAAGGTCTGCTAACTCATCAACTTCAAAGCCTTAGTTCACCTTTGATTTGGCAGTTTATAATTTTAATCTACTTGTACAATTTATAGGTGGTCTTGTCTAAAGCATCTCACACCTCCTCCATCTTTGACCACATTTAAAGTATATAAGTTCTCAACAGAATCTGTAAGAGGCCTTGAGAGAGAAAGAGAAATTTAAGAAACATTTTAGATAAATGACAATCTATGATAAATGACATTTCCACGAAGAAATGCAGTTTTCTAACATGCAGGCTTAGAAGCTGAGGTGTAAAAGTACTCATTGAAAGTACTCATAGGCAATTTTTACCTCTGTCTGTACCCGGAGCTGGTTTGAAAGACCTTCTTTGTCCTGTAGTAACCTCCTTTCAGAGTTCTTGAGCTTTTCCAATATATTCTTTACCTCTGAGAGTTCCTTCCTAGGGTCTGTAACTCCTTCTGAACGACCCAGGAATTCTCCTTTATGATATCCCAGAGACTTAACTTTGGAATTTTTGCTGGGGATATCATGAGTTATAGCAGCTTTGGGAACAAATATTCGTACAGCTTCAACTTCCACTGCTTTTTCAGTGAGAATCTTCCCTAGCTGAAGAACTCCTGGGCTCTCTGAGGCAACTGCTTTCTTTCGTGGACTCTGAAGGACATGATGTTTTGTGGACTGGACTCCACATGTGACTTCGACAGACTTAGGTGGCTCCTCAGTTTCCATTCCATCTCCTGCTCCTCGGATTGGGGTTGAAGTAAGGGTGACTAACAAAAAGAAAACAAAACATGAACTACTTACTAAAAAGAAATGTTAAGACAATGCCAAGACTGCTTTGCCCTGCATTCTGAATTATTGGCACTGGAAAAAATTCATCGTAAATAGTAATTTTCAAAACAATCATGTGATGACAAAAGATGAAATAAGACTTACAAGATCAAACTTTAAGTTAATGGGTTATGTCTTGGTAGAATGGGAATGACAGTATTAGGTTCTGACTTCTATTTCTCATTATGACCCTAGGTAAATAATTTTTTTGTAGTGCTGACGGTCTAGGAAAAGAATTTAATTCTCCATTAACCTCTATATCCTGATATGAAAAATGATCACAGTAAACTACAGGGTTATGGTAAGACAGGAGATAAGATGGCACACGGCAGACACACAATAATGCTAGTTAAATATAAATGTTAGCAGTAGATATGAGGCATGATCAAAAATAGAGAATATTTAAATTTAAAAAGTT
Source organism: Hystrix cristata (assembly GCA_004026905.1). Taxonomy (NCBI): domain Eukaryota; kingdom Metazoa; phylum Chordata; class Mammalia; order Rodentia; family Hystricidae; genus Hystrix; species Hystrix cristata. Next base: position 42,699 of record PVJO010011611.1, on the reverse strand, counting down.
TATTACAATAAAGGACACACTGCCATTGATTCTCCTCAAAATACTTCCCCTCTCTTGGAACACACTTATGCCATTGTTCTTGCCAGTTTCTGAAGCAGTTCTAGAAGTCCTCTTTCCTATCAGTTGCACTGTCATGGCTAACTTGATATCCTGAATTAATTCAAAACATTTACCTTTCATTGTCCTTTTGACTTTGGAGAAGAGCTAGAAGTTGCATGGTACCATATCCCATGAATAAGGTGGATAAGGGTGCACTAATGTCTTTACAAACCTTCCATTCTGTTGGATGGCACTTGGCAGCACTGTTCACTATATTTTTGATCATGCCTCAAAAAGACACTGAAGCAGACTGTACTGGCACCTTGTTTCCTGGATTCTTACCCTAGAAATAGACTTCTCCAGCCAAAGCACTGTAGAAATGGTAAGCTTGTTTGAGGTAATGTTAAGAAAGTTGTTTTACTGCAAAGAAAATACCTAACAAGAATACCTTCTGAGTTTGTTAGGTTTCTACTTTTCACTGAACTTATTTTTCTTCATCTTTTCAATTTTATTGTATGGATACAAAAACTACAAAACAGAACAGATCACCTTCACATATAATCACATATCTTATGGCTTTTCTTATTATAATTCTAAAGACATTTTTATTAAAATATATTGGTAAGAAAAAATTTTACCTATATTTTCATCAACTATCCTCAATATTTTATATACTTGCAATCATAATAAGTTTTGTAAGCTTCACATGTTATCTGTTTTGCTATAATTTTATATTTTTTATTTTATGGCCACCATATATTACTTTAGGTTAATACTGCATAATATATCCTATTGTGGGATATTTATACTATTTTCAATTTCTCACCACAATAAAAAATGGTTTGGCGAACATTTCTGTGCCTAGAGATTTTTCTCAACTTCTGAATTCATTTATTTTTTTCTTTTCTTCTTCTTTTTTTTTTAATAGGGTCTTCCCATGTTCCCAATAGCTGACCTCAGATTTCTGGGCTAAAGGATATTCCCACCTCAGCCTTCCAAATAGCTGGGATTATAGGCTTCTACCTCTATGCCTGACTTGAAATATTTGTTTCAAATAAAAATAAATAAATTCCAAAACTGAATTAGTGGTTCTGATAAAGACCAATTACTGTCAAACTGCCTCCCGAAATCATTCTATAATGTATCAGTAGGTCTATTCCTTATGTAGTTTTATTTGTTTTGCATGCTAACTTTCTATGAGTTCATTTAATACTTAACAGTAAATTAGAATACATGTACAATGTTTAGAATGATGTTTGGCACAGTAAGCACTCACTATAATGTGAGATCCTATTGCTTTTATTATTACTATTTTTTTTAATTTCCTAAAAAACTTTGGCTGTTGATAAAAGGGGGAAAGGTTTATTTAATGTTATAAAATATAATTCTGACTTTTATTCCCTTACACAAGTCTTAAAATTATACCACTAGACTACAGGATATTTTTTCATTTAATTTTTTTGTACAAATTTTTCCTATGTACATAGCAATGTACTGGGAATACTGTATTACATTAGGAGAGAGAAAGCTATCAGGGGTATAATTAATGTGCTCTAACAAAATATTTTTATATTAGAATATAAAATGTAAACTAAAATACATTTGGGACTGACTCAACTTTCAAAAGGATAAGCAAAGGAACACAGTATATCAGAACATCAGATAAAGGGTTTGGTATATTTAACATATGCTATTGCACATCGGCACTGAATCATTTCAAAAATAATTACTTTCATGTTCTTAAAATCTGGTTTTAAGTTTGTCTAACTTTACCTAGTGTAGATTTCATCTTGCTAATAAGATATTATGGCATTTGAGAAATAGATGTAGAATCATGTATTAACAAGAGATCAATAAACTACTAAACAATAATAAAAAGCCTACGAGGGCCATGAAAACCAGGCCGAGTGAGTCTGAGGAAAGAAGAAGCACGAATGATAGATACTTCAATCATGCTGAAGCAGGATTTCCAGGTAAGTCACAACATTTTTGAGTTGGAGTTTTAAACATCACAAAATGGTTAATGTTAATTTTAAAATGCAAAGAAACTTTCATGGGGACTTAAGAGAAATCTCTTTACAAACAAAGTATGTGGCAAAATTCCAACCAACAAATACAACCAACATGTTTTAACCCCAATTTACTATTTATTTATACTGTTCTACTTACTCAAGCACTTATGAAAATCGAAGTGTGCTATATATCATCTGGCAGCTCCTGCTCAGTAACCACTATGATTCTAGCTCATGTGCACAGGTAAGCAGGCAGTGAGAGCCAAGGCTGTACATTTTCTCACCTGGTAGCTCACATTTCATAACTCTGTTTTTCCCTGTGACACACGTAGAAACCTTTATTACACAGGCACTAGACACAATTCTGGGCACATTCATGAGCAATGAACTTCTCTCAAGTGGGAAGACAAAAATCTATGGCACCAGCTCCACAATTATGAGTAATGCTTGAGTAAAGTGAAACATCAAGCCTTACTCTTCTCCACACTTTGAAGGGAATCAACACAACAATCCTTATATTACTCATTCACATTACTTCCACCTGTGATCATTTCTCAATGGAGCAAGACATGTCTAAGGTTTATAAGTCATTTTTCTTTTCCTTATGGTCTGGGGAACTGAACCCAGGGCCCTTGAGCTGAGCTACATCCCCGGTCCTTTTTCACTTTTTATTTAGAGACAAGGTCTTACGGAGTCAAGAGGTTGCCCAGGTTGGGTTTGAGCTTGTGGTACTGGTGGCTCAGTTTACCAGGCCTGTGCCACTACACCTGGTTGGTTTATGGCTCATTCCTATTGCCGTCCTCAGGGACTGGTGAATGTCAGGAATAACAAGTAAGTTCACTAGTCTAACATTCTAGAATAAGGGATGGCAAACTTTTCTGTATAGGGCCAGACAGTAAACATTTTAGGCTTCGTGGATCAAGAGGTAAAGTCAAGGATACTATCTAGGTACTTACTTTAGTAAAAAACTAAAATTTTATTTTATTTTATTTTATTTTATTTTATTTTATTTTGTGGTGCCGGGGATTGAACTCAGGGCCTTGTGCTTGCAAGGCAAGCACTCTAATCACTGAGCTGAGTCCCCAGCCCAAAAACTAAAATTTTATTGATGAAATTAAAATGATAGCAATAATGCTGAGTAGAGTTTTTAACAACATAGATTGACTAATGATAGAACAGAATTCTATTTCACTGTACTTGGGATAACACTCAATGTACATGGGATCTAGTGTTACTGCTCCCTATCATCAAACTGACAGCAAACATTTCCAGGAGACCTGAGGGCCACAATTTGCCAATTCTTGCTCTAGAATACTGAGGCAAAATGAATATGACTTTGCAGGCTGTCACTGAGCAAGTATTTTTCCTTTATTGATAAAAACGTAAGCCTATAGAGGTAGTAGAAAGAACATCAGACTCTGAATTAAAATAACCTAAGTATTTGCTGCCATGCACTGTGAACCTTGGACAAATCACTTTGTCCTTCTCTAGTCCCTTGGAACTTTCAGAATGCAAACACTACGATATTTTAAAATAATTTGCTCCTCTTATAGACCACACTGTTGGCAGCTCCTTAGGGGGACAATACTCCAACTCCTTGGATCATCAGCTAAGGAAATGTGTTTGGCAGAGGAGAAAAAAGGATTGATGTTTATGAAGTGCATCAATCAGTTAACACACACCCAGAAGATTTCATTTCAACATCCAATAACTAAGTCTCTTGAAAACTGCTCATTTTTCCCTCTCTATACTAAATCATTAATTCCTAACTCAGTTATACAGTCTAACACACTTTTCAGAATATATGCAAATTCACATCTAAAATAGAGATGTTCTTGGTAATTTTAAATCAGTATTCTAAATGTCACCAGTATAACCTAACAAAGCTTAGTTATTACTGGATTAGAAAAATAGGTTATAGACAATGGACTTATGAGTTAGTCCAACATTTAGTGAAGTAGTATCCAAACACTCTTCTTGGTACATGCTCAGTCAAATAATAAATAAGTATAAGCAATTCTGCATACTGCATCTCCTCGTAGTTTCACAGTACATATTAATATGTTAAACTACATTATATATGGCGTACAACTTCTCTTTTAATCCAGCATTTTCCAAATTTACATGCTCATAAAATCCTTTTTCACCTAATCTCTACTATCCTATGAACTAGTGTTCAAATCAGATCATTTTATACATATTTAAATGTTTCAGACCTTACTATTTTATCTTTTACTAAAGTAACTTTAACAACTATAATTTTAATATTACATCCAGGAAAATTTTTGGACTTCAATTTTAATTTTCTATTTTTTACTATTTATTGTATCTTTCCCTTTCAGACCAGCCCAAGCAACATTATAACCCTCTTATGATGACAGTTAGGGATAATTAAGATCAAATGAAGTAATGTATGTGAAAGTGCTTTATAACTCTAGTACTCATTAGAAACAATAACAAATAATTCAAAAATTAATCTGAAACATTACAACAATAGATCTTCATTACCAATCAATATTTAGATTTTGCTTTCTGCCAAGCACCAAGCTAGCTGCTTTCACATTAGTTACCACTTAATTGTTCTTATTTCCCACTCACCCTCAGTTTATTGCTTTCATTAGATTCTGATTTGCTTATTTGAATACTATAAAATCTTTGTGTTATTGCTTTTTTTTTGGGTGCTGGGATTGAAGTCAGGGCCTTGTGCTTGGTAGGCAAGCATTCTAACCACTGAGTTAAATCCCCAGCCCCTTAAAATCTTTGTAATAATTTAAGACATACTGTTGTGCAGTTGTATTAAATTCAATTAAGTATTAACATGATCTTGCTTTCTTGTTTCCTAAATATTTTTCAACCTCCTTTTTAGAAGTTTACAGTCCAAAGTCTGCTTACAGCAAAGTTCACTGCTGGAAAATAGTTTCCTATTTCTCACTGAAGGGTCTTGCCTGCAGAACTCATTTTACTCAAAGAATAAGCTGTGTCAGAAGGAGTTCACTTTGAGACATGTTAAGACTGGAATCTATATTTAAGAGATGATGACGCTAGATTTGGAAGTTGTTCCTATAGATAATCAATTATTTAAGCTCTGTGTGATGATAAATCATAAATGTCAACCTGACTGGCTGAGAAATGTGCAGGAGGTTACTAATGTACACTTCTGGGTGTCTGAGTGGGTCACGAGGGCATGATATTGGGGACCATATCTGGTCCCAAGTCCCTCTCTCTCTAGCTCTTTTCCAGTCTCTATGCTTCCTGGTGGTCATAAGGTGGGTAATTTTCTTCTACCACACTTTCTGCCAGGATGTTTTTACCCAGGAGTCAACCAACCACGGACCGAAACCTTTAAAATCATGAGCCAAAATAAACTTCTTTGAAATGTTTGTCAGGTATTTTGTCTCAGTGATGAAACCTGACTAATAGAGTGGTTCCTCAGTTTGCAAACTTAGTTTGCTTTACGATTTTGGGGAAGATGGCTGCATTTGTGTTTGTGTGGGGAAAATGGCCATGATTGTGTCTCTGTCTCCTGATGTGGAATTTGCCAATGGAAGCAAAATTTGGCCAAATGCTTTCGTTTATAAACCGAATTGTTCCCAAAGAGAAGCATTCATGAACCAAGGCATACTGTACATTCTGAAAGCAGATGAGAAAGAGGCTGAAAAACATTGATATTTAAAAGATAAAACAGAAGAAGCTGAAAAAGAAAGAAGATATAATTAGAGCAGCACTATCTAAAATAATTTTTCTACAATGATAGAAATATAACAGTCACCAGCCACATTTGGTTATTGAACATTTGGAAGTATATTCACTGCAATTGAGAATTGAATTTTTAATTAAAAAATGGTAACTTAATAGGCACATGTGATTACTGCATTGGACAATGAAGAGGCAGAGTAGGCTGACAATAAAAGTAATGCCATGGAAGTCATGAAAAGAAGTATTTCAAAAGATAGGAAATGATCAATAATATTAAATATTACAGAGAAGAGAAGCAAGGCAGTACTAAAAAGTGAGTACTGTATATAGTTAACTGCTAAAGGTAGAACTGTGTCCCTTAAATATTATACCGAAGCCCATTACAATCTCCAATTATATACAGTAGGGTGATTCCATTATCTAATATGACTGCTGTCTTTATACAATGGGGAAACAACAGAGAAATGTGCACATAGGGAGATGCCATGTGAACAAGAAGATAGAGATCAGGATAGTGCATCTACCAGCCAAGGAGCACCAAAAATTGCCAGCAAACCAGAAGCTAAAAGAGTGGCTAAATGTTTTCCTAATCCTTCGAGGGCAAGTGTGGCCTTTCTCATGCTTATTTTGATATTGGACTTCTAATTTTCGGAAACATGGGACAATAAATTTCTGTTGTTTAAGGCATATATTGTGTAGTACACTGTTATAGCAGCCCTAGCAAACTAACATAACAAAATAGAGGTCTTTGATACTTAGTTGTTTATCATCTACTAAATCTTTAAAAAGTTTATTCTTCTTTATTTAATCTTTTAATCTCCCAGTGGATAGGAAATAGAGGTGTAAAACTGTTCTTACCCTAAGATGTTTAATAAATATGAGTAGCCATCTAATAAAAACCATGTAAAGATGGTACCATTCAGTTTTCTATCTGAAGTACTAAGACAAACACTGCACTACAGAATAGACATGAAGAGAACTGAACACAGATGACTCCCAAGAAGCTTATGAGATTTAGTCATGGCCAAAACATTCCTTCATATCATGATAAATCTCATGCTTTAAAAATAATTATCATCAAAATGAGAACACTTACCTTTGGGTTCTAAACTTGTAACAGCAGTCATTTTTTTCCCTTAATAAGCACACCAAGACTTCCACAGAAAACCTACAAATGTATAATGAAAGAATTAAAATGGTATCATGTAAACACATTCAATGAATGCTTCTACTTTAAAAGTTATGATATCTCACTTGTTCCTGCCTTTAGTAACTAGGCATTTAGAAAGAGAAGTACCCTTTATATTACCTTCTCACAGGTGGTATAGTGAACTATACCAAGTGTCTCAAGAAAATTAGACATGCTTTACTGTTAAATATTCTGTTTCAGGCTGGGGACTTAGCTCAGTGGTTAGAGCACTTGCCTAGCAAGCACAAAGCCCAGAGTTTGATCCCCGGCACAAAAAAAAAAAAAAAAAAAGAAAAGAAAAAAATTCTGTTTCATCATCCTTACTACTACACTCTAAATTTTCAGAGATGTGTCTTGAATTTTTGTTCAGAAATAACACTAAAGTTACTGCAGGGGCTTATGTATCACTGCGGTGACAACAGGAATTTAAAAAGTAATAACTCTTAGGAAACACAACTGGTGCTCTCTCTCTCTCTCTCTATATATATATATACAGTACATTAGAGAGGAACTTCTGTTGAAATGTTTAACAAGAGACAAAAATAGTACTGAAGACAACTTAATTTGCTCTTTTTTGGTAATAAAACTAAAATGGTAAATGACAAGGAGAGGAGAGGGAAGGAGGGGGTAGGGAGGGGGGAAGAAAGGGATGTAAAAAGAATTAACACTTGTTATGTACATGTACCAATCCCCACGATGAATGTAATCACTATGTACTGTAAACATGTACTCATAAAAACAAGAATTTAAAAATCTAAGATGGTATAGCTCCTAAGAGTGAAAAGGGAAACACACTGAACATACGCTTTCAGACCTTACAGGACTGACTCAGGATTCCCAGACGACTAGGGAAGGAAGGTGACACTGTAACACGATGGACTGTCCAGTACAGGACAACCGGCTTCGCCACGAAACCGTGATCACTGTGGATCTCTAAACGACTCAGCACAGAGTCCCCGGTGACCCACTTCCTTCGCCAGTGGTTTCTGGTTTAGAAAACCGGCGTCCGAGACACCCCCCGCCCCGTCCCGCCCGGTTGGAGGATGTCGGCGCCACGTCCGAGCAGAGTCCGTCTCAAACTTCAAGTGAAGGGGAAGGGGACGGGTGGGTTTCGGGTGTGACAGCGACAGGCGAAGGACGACCAGCCTGTTAACCTTTGCCGTCCAGGGAAGCCGAAGCTGAAGTTTCGTCTCTCTCTGAGGAAGCCTTCCCCGAACAATCTTTTCCTAAATACAAAGACAGGGCCGATGAGCGCCACGCCGCCCCTGAGTTACAGAAGTCTGTTCTGGACTTACCTCTAAATTCTTATTCTCCCTGTTTCCGGCGGCTTGTTCACAGGCTCTGTGGGTTGACTTCGCCGGCTCCTCGCCTATCCCGAAGCTGACGCGCCCAAGGTTTCCGGACACCTAGCTGCTCGCTTGCCATGGTCACTTCCGGTTCCTCCGGGTTTCGTTTCCGGAACGTGGTTCCCACACAGGGTGATGCACGTTCTGTGGTGCGTTTAACCTCGAATACCACAGAACACACGGTGTAATGCCTCAGTAAGTTAAAAAGGAACAGACACCAGTTTAAACATTAAAAAACAAAACAAAACAGCAATACTTGGACGCCACCTGCCTATTCGCTTACATTTCCGGGTCACCTGTCAACCGAACGGAAGTGGAGATGTTGGTCCGGAGAAGACGGCGTTGCGTCGTCCTAGGCGACAGCGAGGAGAGGCGGGTCTGCAGACTGAGTGGGCGGATCTGAAGTGACTCTCAGCCCCTGGCGACTACGGGGTGGTGGCCTGCGTGGCCCGCAGTGTCCAGCAGCGGGCCGAGTTCGGTTGCCAGAGTAACCGAAGGACGGCGGCCGCGGCGGTCTTCTTGTCGCGGCGGTACCTCGGTCCGGGTGCTGAGATCCTGAAAACATGGTGAGTGCCGGGCAGGCCGGCAGGGCGCCCCGGGACCCAGGTTACACCGCGTCTCCTGTCTCGGGTCCCTCCTGCCTTCTGCTAGTCACCCTGCCCTGCTGTCCCGTGGTCATGCTCTCTCTGGCTGTGGCATCGCGCTAGATTCCACCCTGATGCTACCCAGCCTCGAGATCAGAAAGTAGAAGGGTAAGATACCGAGTCTGAGAACCTGAGATGACGCATTATTCCGAATAAGCCCAATGTTTGCATTGTTCATCTTTTGCATTTTTTTGTGCCTTCATTAGACCGCGTGGCGGTGTGTTTGTGACTGTCTCCACGCTAGGTCTTGGGGTCTTTGCTGCCCTGAGTGGTGGAACAATCTCTCACTCCGTGTAAGGGCCATTTATCAACAGAGGCATGTTGGCTCAGCTCACTTCTAGTCAATTGATTACCTTCTAGGCCCGTGGTCTGTACCCCTTACTCCCGTCTCAATACTGGGGATAGAATCTAGGGGCGCTTTACCACTGAGGTCTTTCTCCAGACCGCTTTATTTTGAGACAGGGACTTGAAATTCTCCTGTCTCAGCTTCCTGATTAGCAGATGGTCCGTGCTTTGAAACAGGAGTGTCTTACTATCACACAGAGTTTCTAGAATTCATTTGCTTGAGCTATCATGGTTAGAAATTCTGAACAATAGGAAAAAGGCTCTTTGTTTGCATTTTTAATAAACCTGTAAGTGATTTTAATTCACTTGCTGAGAACATCAAGGTTCTAGCTAATTCATGGAATCACCATATCTTTTCAGCACTAAGGATAATAGACTGGAGAGATCAAGATCAGCTATGTCCATCTATTAATTTAGCAGTGGATCCCCTACTCACTACCCTTTTTTATTCCCATTATTGCTTGATACTTTTTTTTTTGTTACCCTAGTCTGTTTCTATCCATTTCCTGTAGAGGTCTTTTCAAACCTCACTCTACAAACCCTGGCCCTTTCCCTTCTTTTCCTCTTTTTTCTCTTTTTTCAAACAGATAACAGAGTCTAATAGGCAATTTCTTTAGCCTCATGTTCCAACCTACATAGTGATCAATATCTTTATGTTCTTTAGTCTTGTGTTTCCAGTGTAGAGGAAGAGGTGTTGAAAGATAATCCATCCGTTTTTACGCTGGATCTCATTTGCTCCCATCTTTTACAAGACGTTTTGCTTGCAATTTTTTTTCCTTTCCTGTGCTTTCAGGCTCTTCCTCTCTAGTTTCTTCTCAGTACTCAAGCCATATACATCTAACGAAAATTAAATAAAACAGCAGTATGTCCTCATCCTGTGTTTATTCAGCTTTTGCCCAGTCCTCCCATCTTTCAGTAAACTGCTTGAAAGCATAGTCTTTTTTTTAACTTGAATTTAACTTCTACCCCCCCTTTTTTTTTCATCTTCAAAAGTCTGTTATTTGACTTTCTATCTAATGACTTCAAAAGAGTGGGGATGTAACTCAGTGGTAGAATGCTTGCTTAGCATGTGCAAGGCTGGGTTCAATCCCCAATATTACGAACAAGAAAAAGCTAACATCTTCAGTGAAGTTGCTCTTAAATTTCCTAGGGCTTTGTAAGTGCCTGAAGTTTATGGTCGTTAATTCCCTTTTTTGCTGGCTTTGCCTGAGTAGTAAATGGCCAATGAACTCCACAGATTTAATTCACTGATGACTTTATGTATGGGTACAGATTAACTAACATGAATGTGATCACTATGTATACAATGTACCAATACATGTTCTTGATAAATACAATTAAAAAAAATTATAATTATTAGCACATATTAATTGTACAAGATAATGTGTTTCCTGTGACATTATCATACAAGCATATAGTGTGCTTTGATTGTAACCACTCCTCCATGTTACCTGCTTTTAGCTATCTTTTCTCCTTCCCTTCTTCACTTCCCCTGCTCTAATAGTCTCCTTTCTACTCTCATGTCATCTTTTTTTTCCCCCCATCTCTCCCTTATTTTGCACATGCTACTTCTTCTGTCTTTTTTGTTTGTTTTATGAGATGGGGTCTTGCTATTCCAGACAGGCCTTGAGCTCATTATGTAGCCTCGGCTGACCTCAAACTGTCCAGTCCTCCTTCCTTGCCTCCTGAGTGCTCCACCACACCTGCCTGCTCCTTCTATCTTACAGTTTTGTTTGCCTGTTGTTCTCCTGTTGATCCTTCCAGACCTAGGTCAGGTGTCTTTCCTTCTACAGTCCTTTCCCCCTTCTCAAAGAGGCTTGACCCTGCATTTTTTGTCACCACTTCGTCTCTCTTACTCTACTTGCCTCATTCAGTTTAAAGTATTTGCATATAGATCTGTTACTCTTACTAAACTGTGAACTGTTTATTCTGTGTACGGCTACTGCTTAGATCATGTTAGGTACTCAACTATTTGCAAATGAATAGAAACAAGAAAAAGTATGGTATATGGGCTGAGAGAATTCACAGTATCAGAGAAGATTGGAAGATGGATTTCTCACATTAATCAGAGAGTCACAAAAAGTCATCATGAAGCAAATGGAATAGAGCTGCAGGAGTTAAACATTACTGACCTGTGCAGTGGCATAAGAAGGTGAAATCACATTTGATAAGTGCTGATTGTATGTGTGTGTGTGTGTGTGTGTGTGTGTGTGTGTGTGTGTGTGTATCTGCCATATACTTTGCCATTCAGACTTCCCAGCAATGCTAAGTGCAGTGAACTCCTCCCCTGTCTCCCTCACTTTTTAAATAACCCCTTCCTAACCCCTTATACTACTTTCTCTGGCTGGGATTCCTGTGGCAGCTTTTTCAAATCTGGTGGTCTTTGAAGGTTCTCCTGAGTAAGGGACCTTAGTGATATAAAGTTGTACAAAGATCTGAGAGTGTTCCAGGCAGGATAACCAAGATCAGAAGCCCTGAGACAGAAAAGAGCTTGGCATGCTTTAGAAACTCATTGCAGATTGCAAGAAAGAAGAGAATCTGAATGGTGGGGTGATGAGAGGTGGCTTTGGTGGAGGAGTATGGTGGAGAATGGCATGAGCTGTGGTTTGGAGAGGCAGCAGAGGCCAACCGCATGTATGTACATACGTAGCAGTGTTTCTTGAACTGGACCATGACCCATTACTGTACTCTGTTGTGAAATCATTTTGTGGTATATAGCCAGCATCAAGAAAGAAGACATAAAATAGAAAGTTGGCATATTTTATTATATATAGTAAGGGTTAAATTTTGTTTTAAATTGCATTTATTTTGTACGTATATTGGATTATGATGTAAAATATGTCATATTGTGAATCATGAGCCATGAAATTCAAGACACAGTGTAATTTTTTTTTAATAAAAGAAGTTTCTTTAGTTCATGATTTTGGAGGCTAAAAGTCCACACAGCATAATGCGGGCTCTGGCAGTGGGCCATTGGCAGATGTTAGAAGTGAGAGCTCGTATGTAAGAAAGCGATCTCTTCAAAATAGGAAGACAGGCTGAGCTCCCAATCCTACAGTCCCTTCCTAGGACAGGCCTTTAATTGACAGACGTACCACCCAATAGACCCCACCTCTTAGAGGTTCCACACAATCATTTACAATTTTTTTTATTTACAATGGTATATTTATGCAGTACATAATGATTGCATTCCTCGTGGAGAATTGCTACATGCCCATAGCACACCTTAATTCTTTTCTTCATCCCCTTTACCTCCTCCCTCATTTCTTGGTCCTCTCCCCTTTGGCAAAAGATCCGTCTTCCTATTTCCTATTATTTGTCTTTTTTTTTGGTCTTTATGTGTATTTTGGGTTTCTCATGTAAGAGAAACCATGCCATATTTAAGCTTTTGTGTCCGATTTAAGGACACAGTATAAATTGAACATTATATACTTTAAAAGGCAGAATGAATGAAATATTCAGGCATGCAGTTTTATCTTACTCCTTTTCTGATCCAGTGCCAGTGTTCTTACTGTGTGGTAGAAATAACTCTGAATTTAACAGAAGCCTAAAATTGGCTAGACTAAAATTTTTGTTTCTTTCTGCATGCAGATCTCACTCCTACATCATATACTGTCAGTGCTTTGTAAGAAAGAGTGGCCATTTGAAGAAAAGATGAAATAGATGTGTGTGGTCCAGCTGCTGGCACTTGTACTGTGACAAAGAATAATGGTCTCTCAATAAGCAGAGCTGTTCGTTCTGCTGCAGCTCCTGACCACTGTGATTTCATTATATGATCAGCTTCTCTTTGCGTCTAACTTGTGGCTTCTAGCACCAGATTTAGGTTCTGATCACAGATTCTAGAGCCATTTTTGTCTTGCGAAGCAAAGATAGTCAACTGTAGTTTAGTATGTGTCTCATACATGTTGTTTAAAGTAAAGAATAGATTTTCTAATGGTAGCATCTCTAGTATTAGAGTCATCAATGTAGTTTATGGAAAGAAAAGGTAATTTTAAGGCCCATTGATTAACAAAGAAATAGGAATGTTACTTATTTTTAAAAATATAGTCTTTATTTGAATAATGTTATCCCAGATCAACTGCTATATTCCATATGGATTAGACTAAACTTTTGAAGTACATATATCTCAAGGCTGAAAGTCATTTTAACAGAGTTTCCAAAAACAGTTTCATGATTATTAAATAAAGATCAGAATTTGCTGGGTTTGGTGGCACACATCTGTAATCTCAGCACTTGGGAGGCTGAGGCAGGAGGATCACCTGAAGTTCAAGGCCTGCTGGAGCTACAAAGCAAAACCCTGTCTTAAAACAAAACACACACACACACCCCAAAAAAAGAAAAAACAGATTTTTTACTCTGTGAATTTTTCTTAGTCTCCTGTGTTTTTTTTAATAAAATTTCTTCTAAATACCCTTACTTTTTTTTTTTTTTCAGTACTGGGTGTTGAACCCAGTATCTCCTATTTGAGCTACATCCATACCTTTTTTCATCTTTTGTTTGAAAGAGGGTCTCTCTCCGTTGCTAGGTTGCGTATGCTGGGTTTGAACTTGGGAACCTCCTGCCTCTGCTTCCCTGGAGTGCTGGGATTATAGGTATGCACCACCACACTTCACTATTTTTACCTTCAGCATCTATGTCCATTTAGAATTTCTTTGTTACTTGAACTGTTAATTTGGAAGAATTGCTGGTCCAAAGTCCCATATTTATTAAAATTTAGAAAGTACTGACCTTAAGTTAGAAATCTGAAATTTGAAAAAAAAAAAGTTTCCTATATTTTTTATTACCACTATAGTCTCGAGCCTTTTGTATTCTTTACCAGGAACCAGTAGTATTTGTAAAACTGAATAGTGATTGGGTTATATAGTATTCTAATTTACCTCACAGGTAGCTCTTTCTTTTTTTCTTTTCCTTTTTCTGCCTTTTAATTCCTCATTCTTTTTGCCTCATTACTAATTACTCATCAGTTAAAAAAGTATTATTTTCTGTACACTAGGCTCTGATGCCTGGCTGTACACTGATTAAGAAGATAGCACAGAGTAGCCCCATCCCATGGAATTTATAAAGAAAATCAGATACTAGGAAATAAATCACAAGTGTAAGTTGGGTTACAAAAGAAAAATTACAAAGAGAAAGTGGAAATTAATCATAAAATAGAGTGATCTGGCATAGCTGAGGTGTTCAGGGTAAGCCTACTCAATAATAGAACTTTTCCGATCCCTTTTTTATTAGCTGGGGAAAAAGCCATGTACATGAATAAATAAATCAATGCGGTCACTTCATATGGTGATAAGCAGTATAAGGAAAATTAAACTAAGTAATATAATAGTGGCTGGTGCCGAGAGCAATTAGATTTTGGTGTGATCCTCAGGGAAAATCCTCCCAAAGAGGTAATTTTTGCCCTCTGGTACTGGGTATTGAATTCATTGCCTTCCTACTGAGGTACATCCTGAACCTTTGTTATTTGTCATTGTTTTTGTGGCAGCATCTTGTTAAATTGCCCAGACTGAGCTCAAACTTTTGATCTGCCTACCTCAGCCTCCCAGGCTACAGGGGTTACAGGTACGCACCACCATTACCTGGCTAAGGAGGGAGTTTTTATGCTGAGATCTCCACGATAAAAAGAAGCTTACCAGGTAGAGATCTAGGAGCAGAATACACATTCTGAACAGAGGCAATAGTTGAGCTCAGAAGTGCAATAGGGACCCAGAGGCAGAGAGGACTGGAGAAAAAACTTGAGAAGTGAGCAAGAGCCAGAAATATTGAAATTTATGGAAGTTGAGGAGAAGTTTGGATTTTGTTGTAACTGCGGTGTGATAATATATCTCATACATTTTACCTTTTTCATTAAATTTTTATTTTCCTTGGATCTCCTGTAAACTTTGGTCTTATTAGTTTGGTCTAACAGCACTGATTTTTATCCTGTTACATTTATGATCTTATAAACTTTGGAAAATATTTTTCTGTACTGCTATTGTCTTGGAAGTTCAGAGACTCATAATTTATTTTCTTGTAACTGCTGTTCATAATTTAATTGTCCTTTTCTGTCCTTTTTCTGTTTCCATTACATGGTCTATAAAGTGTGGTGAGCATAGCTGCATATTCCAGGTGTGTGTGCATCTACATTTATATTATATTTTCTTACCTAGAAACTTTCTTGATGGTGCTTATAGCATGTGATTAAAGTATCTTATTCTCTAGAAATATCTTCAGCACTTCCAGTGAACCTTATGTTCACTCTTCTGTAAAAACTGATTTAACTACTTCATTTCCAAAAGCAGCTGATATTTTAAGATTTCCTGTTAGATGTGAGTGATTGTAGCTGTTAATTTAATTTCTGACATTAAACACTTTGCCTAATTGTTACTGGGTTTTGGGTGCTGGAGTCTCCTAATAGAGGTGGTTTCTAGGTTCTTTCTGTCCTGATCAAAGAATTGGTCAAGGCAAGCACAAATGGTAGCAAGATTTTGTATTTATTAAAGATAGGAAAAGAAACACGCTCTGTAGAGCGAGTTTGGGCCAGGAAGACGTTGGAAAAGGTATCTCTACAGCATAAGAGTGGAGCACTGTGAAAGAACACAGTAGCCAAGAACTCAGTGGCGACTGTCCTTTTGTATGTCTCACCCCTCAGGCTGGTGTCCGCTCTAGGGCATCCTATGGAAAATCTGCTCGAATTCTCATGAGAAGCCCACGTTTTGGGAACTTTCTGTGCATGTGTCCTGGCACTTTGTAATTAAAGGTCGTGCCTGCTTTCCTAGAGAGTCTGCTATACTCTAGCCTTCTGCCTATAATTGTCATTGTTATCTCTGTTGACTCATTTGTATACCTTCCCTTCCTTATATTTCTTTTTTATTTTGTGGTACTAGAGATTGTGCCCCGGGCCTTTGTACTGAGCTACCTCTCAGCTCTTTTGATTTTTTGTCTTGAGACAGGGTTTTACTAAGTTGCTCATTTGTCCAGACTGCACTTGAACCTGTGACCCTCTTGCCTTAGCTTCCTGGGGTGCTAGGATTACAGGCGTGCACCCAACTCATATTTCTTTAAAATGTGTTTCCATATGCACACATAATAACTCTGGGGCAGTCTGATATATGCAAACTTAAGTTTTATCCTTGTTTTCCAGAGCTCCAACATATACAAGTTAAATATGTACATGTTATATATGTTTTATTTAGTGTATGCACTTCTAAATATGTTTATGGTTTTATACAAATATAGGAAGATTACTGTTATGATTTAAATCTAAAATGTCTTCCAGAAATCTCATGTGTTCAGAGATGGGACTTTTGTTAGGTGATTGGATGGTGAGGGTGTTATACTCATCAGATTAATACATTGATGAATTCACAGGTGAATGTGCTATTAGGAGGTGGGGCTTGGTCAGAAGAGTTGGGTCACAGCGGGTATGGTCAGGAAGGGCACATTCTGGTCCCTGGCTCCTTCCTTCTCTTTCTGCTTCCTGCCTGTGATGAGCAGTGTTCTTATACTATGCCCTTCCTCTATGCCATATCTGCCTCACATCATGGGCCAAGCTGTCTGAAATCGTGAGCCAAATAAACCTTTCCTTTTTTATGTCACAGTGTCAGGTATTTTGTCCCAGTGACAGGATGGTGACTAATACCAAAAATTGGTACTAGAGTAGGAGTTCTGGATGTGACTGTCCCTGACCATATAGTTCAAAAGTCCTTAAAACAAATTTTGTGGGAGGAGTTCAAAAGGTTTTGGAGGTGCTGGTTAGAGAAGCTTTATAATGCTATAAGCAGATCGATGGGAGAGTCTGGTGAGAGCTCAGAAGACCTGACTGGTGGTAGGAATACAGACAGTAAAGGCCAGGTACATGAGTTTCCAATGGAAACGAAGGCTCTATTAGAAATGCAACTAGAGACCACATCTATTACATTCCGACAGAGAACTTAGCTGTGTATGTTAAGACTTTGCAGCAGGCTACGTTTAACCTTGTAGACTAAATAATCTGGCAGCAGAAATTTCAAGGCAGCCGCCCACTGTTCAGACAGTGACATGACACTGCTGGCTGCTTTTAACCACACTTACAGTAAGCGTCAGGAGTAAAAACCAGAGCTAACGGCTGTAAAAGTTTTATAGTTTAGACAAAAAAAAAAAAAAAAAAAACAAAACAAAACCTGCTTTTAAAGTTGGAACCACAGGAGAGTAGAGTTGCTAAAATGATTAATGCCATTTAAAAAAGCCAAGGACTTTGCTTCAGGACAAAACGAAAAGTACCTGAGGGCATCTCAGAAACTGTCCACGCCACACCCATTGTAAACGCAAGAGTGTAAAAGGATGAGCTCCTTTTTTCTCCCTTTCTTTCTGGTACTTGTATCCAGGGGCATTCTACCACTGAGCTGCATCCCCAGTCCTTTTTGTTCTTTATTTTGAGACAGATTTTGTTAAATTGCCATGGCGGGCTTGAATTTGTGATCCTCCTGCCTCAGCCTCACAAAGTGCTATGATTACAGGCATGTGCCTCCATACTCATTAAGGGTAAACTCTTTTAAAATCCTTTGTTTTGGGGGCTGGGGATTTAGCTCTGTGGTTAGAGTGCTTGCCTTGCAAGCATAAGGCCCTGAGTTCAATCCCCAGCACCAAAAAAAAAAAAAAAAAAAAAAAAAAAAAAAAATCCTTTCTCTTAAAAAGAAGGCCCAAGGATACCCTGCTCACTCAGTGCTGCCTAGAGAAGTGTGTCCCCGAGTTAGGCACTCAGAGACCACGGCAGCATGCTTAATAGGGACCCAGCTGTTCCTTGAGCAGGCAACAGGCCTTGGTATCATCCACATGGTGCTGGTTTTATAGGCATACAGAATGTAGGAGTTGTGGGGTCAGGGAGGCTTCTACTCTGATTTTGGAGGATGGCCCGAGAGTCCCTGCAGTGGGCCCCTGAGAGGACAGTGCCTGAAGCTGTGAGAGTAAAGCCAAAGGTGCAATGGAGATCCCAGAAAGTTTGAGATGCCAGGAACACAGAGCATGTGCTGGATAAAACAAGAGGCAGCAAGGGGAGCTGGAGACAGCCCAAGGTGAAGAAGCTGAAGCTGGCCTTTCTTTATTATTTGCAGATAAATGATCGTGTCCTCTCTTGTCTACCTGTTTTGAAGCAGCAGCCTGTTGTAGTAGAAAGGAATTCATGTAAATCTAAAATTTTCAATCTTTATTTCGGTCTTGGCTTTAGTACTTAAGAGCGATGTATTATTTAAACTTTCTGAGCAATTGTTTTCTCATCCATAAAATGGGAATAATAAGGCATTTTTGTGAAGATCGAATAAAGTGATATATATGAAAGTAATTTATAAGCTGCCATGTACTATAGATACAAAATATATTATGTCCATGTTAACCATGTTTTGTCTATGTTGCTGCCTAATGAGAAAATAGTTGGGGAAAATGGAAGGAGATTAAAATCTAAAACAAGCTTCAGAAATAAATATTTGAGATTAGTTGTGTTATTACTCAATTTGTGGCTATTGAAAAAATTTACTTTTATATATTAAATTAATTTTCCATGATTTCTCCTATAGATTCATTTTACTAGTGAAGGCTGTATAAGTCTAGAGAAAAAGGAGAGGAAGATGGGAAATGGCAGGAATAGGTTTTGAGTTCAATCTGTACAACTCTCTTATACTTCTTGGGAGAGCTAAACAAGCCTGGTATGTATTTAGCAGACGTTACATCTGAGATCTATGAATTTCTACTCTACTTAAATCAATTAGTTTGGAAGACTTAGTTTTATTGCTGGTAGTCTTGAGATTTTGTTATTTAATAATTTGATTGTGAAAGTGCAATGAGAACATTCAGATCCAGTCTATTTTTGCTCCTTAGTTTCATAAATATGGTTTGGAAAAACTAAGACTTCCTTCAGCTTGTAGCGAGTACAGTTCTATTGTTTATGTCAACCATCTTGTATTTTGATTGTTGAATTTTACTGCACATATACCCACATTTCTAAAAGGTGAATATTTGTATAATTTAAGTATCTGAACATTTCTAGTAGTTAAAAAAATGTAAACTGGGTGTGATTGTTTACCCCTGTAATCCTAGCAGTCTGGGAGGCAAGGTAGGAGGGAGAATGGCAAGTTTAAACCCAGCCTGGGCAGTTTAGTGACTTAGAAAGATCCTGTCTCAAACAAAAACAAAAACAAATAAATACAGCTGGGAATATAACTCAGTGGGAAAGCTCTGGCATCAGTCCCTAACACCTCTGTCCCCTAAAAGTTAAGTTTCATATCCAAGGAAGAATGATTTCTGTAATAATAGGATCACTCTTCCCAACATTTCTACTTTTTCAAGCTAGTAATGACCTTAAGCCTTTTTTTTTTTTTTTTGGTCTTCTACAAGTACCCTTCACAGAGAGGTTGAGGTGTGCATCACTGGAACACAGATTTAAACTAGAAATACTAAGCATTTGGATTGGGACAGAGGCTCTTGAACTCATGTTTCTGCCTTGCTCTTGGCTTCTTCCAACATGTCATCCATCTGAGATGCAAATGTAGATCTCTCTTTAAGGACCCCCCCATAGAGATACATGATTTTTTTGTAACATTGTAAGATTTAAGTTAGATAAATTCAATTTCCTCATTTGTAAAATTTCTAAAATTTCTAAAATTTCTTCATTTATAGATAGAGGTCTATGGAATGAGGGCACAGAGGAGAGAGACTAATCACTATGAGGAAATGTTAATTTAAAAACAACAAGGTTAGTTGACTTTCCTGTTTTTTCTGTGCTATTTTTCAATCACTGAACTTCAGGTTTTCTTTAATGTATGAATATGTATAAACCTAAAATTGAACTTATGCATATTAATGTTAACGTCGATTCCCTAAATTTACCAGAAGGCATTTGGAAACAGTAGGAAGCCATATCCCTACAGTTCTTCCTTCAGGGTTCTGCCTAGTGCTGTGTATAGTTGAGTGTTTATCAGAATCTTTTTCTCTTTTCCTTTAAAAATTTTTGCTCACTGATCCAGTCAGATGTCCCTTTCAGTAAGTTTTGAGTGGACCCAAAAATATAGACTTCATATCTATTGGGAAATACTTGTAGTGTTTTTATTACTACTTTATTTTTTCTTTTTTTGAGATGGGTTCTCACTGTGTTGCCCTCATTGGACTCAAACTCCTGGGCTTAAGTGATTCTCCGGCCTCAGTCTCCCAAGTAGTTGGGACTACAAGCACACACATCACTGCACTTGGCTAATTTAATCATTAAGCATTTTTTTGGTTTAGTTTTCCAAGATACACATTTTGCAAGTTTACATTTTTTTCAGATTGACATGTACGTCAGCCACACTTGCTGTTCCCTTTGCCTGAAATGCTCCTTGACTTCCATCAGACCTATGCTCAAATGGCAAGTCATCAGAGAGGACTTCTGGAGTCGCCCCTCCAGCTGCTGTCTGTCCCTTGCCCTTTTCACCTTCTTTAGTGCCTGACATAAGTATTGTAAAGCTACAATTTCTTTCTTTTTTTTTTTTTTTGTGGTGCCGGGGATCAAACTCAGGCCCTTGTGCTTGCAAGGCAAGCACTCTAATCACTGAGCTAAATCCCCAGCCCCAAGCTACAATTTCTTATAATGATACTGTTTGACATTTATATAACGTTTTCCATTTTTAAAAGGCATTTAAGAGTCTTAACTAATCCACGGGGCCCTTTGGTGATAGGTAGGTATCTAGAAAAGAAGGATATCCAAAATGAAGAGACAGAAGGAGGGAGGAAGAAATCCAGGAGAGAGAAAGAGAGACAGGCATCCAAATTCTAGGATAGAAAAGAGAAGCATCCAAAGCCATGACTGTGGCTGCCCCGCCTGTGGCTGCCCCGCCTGTGGCCCCTGTCCTCTGCCAGACCACTCTGCCTTTCCCCAGGCCTGGTCTCCTGTGAGCACAGGAGGTACTCATGTCCCACCTGCGGATCTTAGGGGAGGACTCAGTATTGCGCCAAGGACAGTGAGCACTGTGAGAGCAGGAATTATTTCTTATTTTTCTTTTTTTCCTAGGCTGGCTCATGGAGATCCTTAGTCGTAGTTTGTTTAAAAGATGATCCTAATTAATGTTCCTATGTGTAAGTAGCTAAATTCTTATGAATATAAACAAAAATATCTGTAACCTCAAAAGACTTAAATGAAAAGAAACTTAATTTTGGGGGATTTTTAGTTAAGGAGCTTAATGAAATTAACCCCAAAATAAAAAATATTTCTTTTATATATGCACAACATACACACACACTCCCCAGATTAATCCTTTTTCTATATCACAAGGAAAATATTCTTGAAATACTTTAATAGCACTTAAAAAATCGTTGTCTTTAATAGTTTAAAACTCTTTTATGCAATTTATTAAGTGTTAGAAAGCAGGTGAAGGGGTTTGGGGACTTAGCTCAGTACTAGAGTGCTTGCCTAGCAAGCACAAGGCCCTGAGTTTGATCCCCAGCACACTCTCCCTGCAAAAAAAGAAAGAAAAAAAGAGGCGAAGAGAATTCTCCAAATATCACTTGTCTTCCATGAGAGTGGACATTTGGGGCTGGTAATTTTATCAGTGGCTAAAAAACAAAGATTTAAACTTATTTGGGGCTCATTAGGGAAATGGCCAAAAAAGAATTCCTATTAGGTCTTTTTAATTTTATGTCCTGTTAGGGGTTCAGTTCAGGTCCTCATATATACTAGCTATACATCCCCAGCCCGAGGTCTTTTTTTATGCAGTGGAATGTAGAGAAATGAAATTGCTGACCTGGCATATGCTGCCTTTTCATTAAAATATTTTAAATTTTGGTGAATAGAGGGGATATAGTAAAGCCAAAAAGAAACTTATTAATTTATTAATCAGTATGGAAAATCTGTTTTTCTTAATAATTAATATCTGTTAGCCATTAAAGGCTTACTATATGTTATAGTAGGAAACAATCTCAGTTATAGAAACACCCAACACTATACTGCTAGATAGTGGTAAGACCTGGATTTGAACCTCTTTAGCGCAGAAACTTGTGCTCTTTCTAGTCTGCCACAATTGGGGCCATGATTTTCTATAATTTTAAAAAAGTTTTTAGGAGTAACTCTGTTCTGCTTTGAATGTAGCTATAGAGAGTAGAGTTTTAACTTCTTTTTTGGAAACCTTCCTTCTCTAGTGGATATAAGTGATACAGTTTTTCCTGAAAAGTTGTAACTCATATAGTACTTCTTCTTTAGGGCCTTTGCAAAATTATTATGGATTAATATATAAGTACAGACTTAAACTTTATGCATGTTTATGAAATGACTGGGCAGCCTGGATGTGTTGAAACCCACGTTGAACATTAGGTGGCACTCCTTCATCATTGAACACATTCTTTCAGCACAGTATCCTTATGGGCTTTTTTAGTTGCTTATTAATTTTAATCACATTGGTGTGGTATTCAGATGTCATTCATCTAGGAATCATAGATGATTACAAGTGTGCGCCACCACACCTGAGTTATCAAGTGTGTTCTTTTACCATTTTTTTTTTATTTTAAACCAAGAACATGTATTGGTACATTCTACATACAATGAAGTGTGTTCTTTTAAAGTGCCAGTCTTAGAAGCCTTTCTTATCTGAAAAGAAAGAACGAATAAGTACTCTTTCATATTTTTTCAGGAAATACAAATAAACAGATATGAGCAAATATTAGAGTTTGGGACTTTTGAATACTGAAGAGTGGGCTTTTGCAATTTTATCAAGATCAACTGCCTCACGCATTTATTTACTCCTTTAGATCTTTATCTTGGTATTTGATTTTTTTAAAGGTTCCAGAACTAGAAACATCACTAAGGAATTTCAAGAGAAATAAATGATGTAGCTACTACCTCCTAAAAGCTCGTAATTTGCTAGAGAGAATTTGTATTGCACAAACCTACAGATAATGATCCAGTGTTCGTCTGTGGGAACATCAGTCTGACCTGTTAGGAAATAAAGGTCCTTGTTAGACAATGCTACCTAACAAGTCATGAAACTTTTGTCAAGCTACCCAAATTACCAAAGCTTCTATTTCCTTGTTCTTAATGTCCCTTTGATCTCAGACTTCTGTGAAAAGCAAGTTACATGTGCCGAAATATCAACTGGCTAGAATTGGCCTGGGAAGACTACACAATAGTTGTGTTTGTTTTAATCGTCTAAAGCAAAGTTCAACCTTGCTTTTCATACAGTTGTTTCCGGTAATACGGAATGTGTGATGTTGTTTTTGCACCTGGCAGTGATTCACGGAAGTCAGGAGGGATTTATAAGGATCAATAGGACCCAAGCTGAAAGAGTTTTAAAAAGCCCTTTCTGAATGGATGGAACTGGAGATCATCATGTTAAGTAAAATAAGCTATATTTGGGAAAACAAGTACTGCATGCTTTCCTTAATATGCAGAAACTTAAAAAAAGAAAAGATGACATGAAAGAGGAAGACTATTTATTAGTGGATAAAGGAGAGTTTAAGAGAAATAGTGGAGGAATGGATATGATACATATATTAATACATATGTATGAAAATACCACCTTGAAACCTAATACTTTGTAAAATTAATAGGCACTAATAAAAATACATTTTAAAAGCCTTTGATACATTTCCTGATTTATACTTATAGTATGGAAATAGTTCTTTGGCATTTTATAGTGTTTCCTTTCAAAAAATTAAGCAAGATGTAAGTTGAAAGTACATTGTTAAACATCACAGTCGGGGAAATGCCTGAGTTTGTGTTCTTTTGCAGCATTGAGGCTTTTCTCTAAAGACCAATATTACATTCTAATTCAGAGATATTGTCTTGAAATGGCATCTTTACAAAGAAAATATTGTCTTGTGACGAGGTGGGCTTGTCATGTTCAACACTGTCCAAAAGATGTATAACACTATCCTTAAACATTTTTAGGGTATGTGCTGCCAAAGTGAGTACTCCTTAGACAATTTTTTAAGCTAAAAATTATTGCAACAGTTTGACTAAGTTGGTAAGGAATTCAAGTAGAACAGGCTAGTTACATTTAATAAGTCGCCTACCTTTTCCTCCTCACGTACTTGTTGCTGAGAAATGCTAAGCTAGAATTGGCAAATGAGATTTTCCACATGAAGACCTTTTCTACTTGGGCTTACTTTCTGTTTGCTTTTACCAGGCAGATTTAGGAAGAAGGAATAACCCTTTGAGAAAAATCTGTCTAGGCCCCAAACTGGTTCTGGCCATACTAAAGTAAGGCTAATATTTGACCCAATTCAATATAAGAAAATACCACATCTTTGAAGGAAGCCAGGGAGGAAGACTCTTTCTGTAAAGGATAAATATCAAGCTATTACTTAAAATCTAGCCTGAGATAATGGGAAAACTATAAACCTTTGGTTGTTGTAGTTTCAATTCTATTGTACATATATCAAGGCAGTGTTTGAGTAAAGCAGTAGGAATTTGCTGTGCTTTTTGTCTATTACGTCTGGAAATATATTTTTAATGATTCACCGTATTCTTGGAATGTTCAAGGCAAAATGAAGTTTGTCCTCTGGAAACTACTTTTCACTTGCTCTTCCTGGAAGCAGCTGGCTTGAGGTGGCAGGTGCTCAGCTACAGCTGACTTCTCTTGCAGCTTTATATTTTTCAGGGTGATTGTAGATAGATGGAGATCCAGACTAAATTTTAGAAACCTGCTAAACTGTAACCTTTTCTATGTAATTCACTCTAGTATGTCTATGGAGTCACACAGAAGTGGGTAATTGACTTAAAAATATATTCAGTGCAGATCTTTTTTTATTAAAAAAATAAAAATTTCATAACAAAATAATAAGAGAATAACAATAGTTATTATCCTGTGTATCATGATCTTAAAAGTAGTTACTCTGAGCCTGAGACATAGACAAAAAAGACTTTTATGAAGAAGACACATATAATAGTACAAAACTTTCTTTTCAATGAACTAAGAGAAAGTAGTAGTATAAATGAAACAAATTTGCAAATTCTGAAAATCAGATTTCTAGTAGTTAAAGGCATTTCCCCATAATGTATTATATACTATAAATCCATTTTAGTTTGAGTTAAGTAAGGGAGTACTTATATATGAACAAAAAAGTTTTGTTGCATACCGTGAGGTAATTTTTCCTGAAATAGAGCATTACAAAATGCAATGTATGTTTTTCAGTGCATTGTTAGGATGGCAAATCTGATGATGGTGGCCTGGCTTTTGTTGTTGTCACGTTGCTTTTTATGATCCGATTTGTTTTAATAGAGGATTGAGTTAAAGCCTACTTAGCCCTATTTCTCTTAGAGGCTGATTTTTACCATTGCTAAGGAAGAGGATTAGGAGTGTGAGATCTGGAGTGAAACTCCCCGGATTCACCCCTGATTATAGGCTGTGCAGTGTTGGATGAATTTCTTAACTTCTCTGAGCCTCAGTTTATCATGTGAAAAATGAAATACATAATACCATCTCTCCCTTAGTGTTCTTTAGATAAAATATGGAAATGTTTAGGACAGTGTTTAGCAAGCAGCAAATGCTTGATAGAAAGTGCTAGTTTTGACCATTATTTTTCTTGTAATATTGTATTGTAATGAATTGTTTCTATGTTTGGGCTGTTACTGACTTCTTAAAGTTGGACATTGCTTCTTAGAATGTGCAGAATTTATCACAGAACTGGGCACAAGATAAGTGGTTGAAAAATACTTTTATGAATAAATGAGTAGGTGAATGGAGTATCTGATCAGGTGTGGTCTGTTTTTGAACTAAAGAGATAAAACTGACGTTGAGGTTTTGTAGAAAAGAAAGATGGACAGAAAGTAAATATGTAAATCAGTTTCTAAACTGTTGTAATCTCACATTCCTATTAGAAAAAATAGAATGTCTTTTCCACACCCATAAATGTGTGCTTAGTTATAATTTATATGAGTATATTAATATATTACATACATTATAAATCATGTGTGATAATAGAAACACTGATAGTTAAGATAAAAATAAATAAAAATCAAAGTATTGATTTTCTTCCTGACTCCCAGGGTGATCCTGTACATCAGAGACTATTGGTATCAAAAAAGGTCTTTTGTTAGATTTGGGTTTAAGTACTAGTTCTGAAACTTAATGAGTTACTTAAGTGGTAACTTAATCTCCCAGTGATGTAGCTTCTTATTCTGGAAAATACCTACTAAGGTTGTTGTTAAAACATCAATAATATATGGTAAACAACTTCTTAAGATACTTGGTACATAATAAGGGCCCAGGAAATGTTAAATGCTGTAACAATATTACTACTAATATAATTGTTATTGTTATCATTTTTTGGAAAGTATTTTCCTTTGGGAATTTTTCTTGAAATTGTTGTCATTTTAATGTTGTACATTTTGATACATTTTTTATTCTTAAATCATCAATTCTGTTCTCTTACTTAAATTCTTGCCCCAGAGCCCCAAATGTTACTGTAATTATGAAAAATTGTTTATTACAGCCACAATAATTGTACCAAAGTTATATGGCTCTTTTCAGCTGAGCACTGTGAGCTTTCAGTTAATAACAGGACAAGTGAAAAATATTACTGGCATATGTGACACTAAGCTCACTAAATTTCTTATAAGCAAAAAAAAAAAAAATTATGCCTTAACACAGGCTCAAACATAAGAAGTTGTGCCTCCAAAATCTATAGGCCTAACTGTAGTATCACTTTTATGCTTAAAATGATCTTCCATTCTTTTATTCACTGTGTCTTGAAACCCTGAAAATTCCTTTGGTTCCACCTCCCTCTTATCTTTTTTTCTGTCATTGGCTTATTACTACTTACTTTAAAATATGTTTTTAACCTGTCATTCCTACTATTTTCTCTTTTAGGCCTGAATTAAAACAGCTGCTTGGTCTCTTTCGTCTGGACTCTTACTTTTTTTTTTTTTCTTTTCAATTTTTAACCAAGAACATGTATTGGTACAATGTACATATAATGATCACATTCATCTCATTTATTTTGTACCTGTACATGATGCATCTTGGTTTTCCCCCCTTCCCCACTCCTCCCCTCTGTTCCCTCCATCCCTATTTACAGCAGGTTTATTCATTTCTCCATGAATTTCCTTTCCCTTTTCTTTCCTTTTTTCCCTTCCTGCTTTTCCCTCTTCTCTCTTTCTAGTGCTCCTCTCCTTTGTATATTATCTTCCTAGTATATCTATTACACCTCTTTGTCCTATTTACACTTACGGTTTCTCATATCAGAGAAACAATTCGATGTGTACTCATGAGTGTCTGATTTATTTCACTTAATAGTATGCTCTCAAGGAACATCCATTTACATACAGATGACACTAGTTTATCCTTTTTTATGACGGTGTAGTACTCCATTGTGTAGAAAAACCACATCTTCTTGCAATTCATTGATTGTTGTGGATTTAGGTTGTTTCCAAGACTTAGCTATTACAAATTGTGTTGCTGTGAACATGGTTGTGCATACATCCCTGTGGTAAGATGATTCCAATTCTGGGAAGATCCCCAGTAGGGAAATAGCTGGATCAAATGGAACTTCTAGTTCTAGTTTTTTGAGGAATCTCCATATTGATTTTCATAGTGGCTGGACCAGTCTACATTCCCACCAACAATGAAGGAGGGTTTCTTTTTCCCCACAGCCCCGCCAGCATTTGTTATTGGTTGATTTTTTCATAAACACAGTTCTTTCTGGAGTGAGATGGAATCTTAATGTTGTTTTGATTTGCATCTGTTGAATGACTAGTGATGTTGAACACTTTTTCATATATTTGTTTGCCATTTTAATTTCTTCATCTGAGAAATGTTTATTCATTTCAGATGTCCATTTTTGGATTGGGTCTTTAAATTTGGGAGGTTTAATTTTTTTGAGTTCTTTGTATATTCTAGATGTTAGACCTTTGTCTGATGGATAGCTAGCAAAAATATTTTCCCAGTCTGTGGGTTTTTGTCCTGCTCTATTGGTGATGTCTTTGGCTGTGCAAAAGCTTTTTAATAGCATGTGATTCCAAGTACTGATTCTTTGTATTGTTTCCTGTGCAGTCTGGGTTCTCTTCATAAATTTTTTCCCTACCCCTATGTCTTCGAGGGTTCTTCCTATGCTATTCTCCAGTAAATTTAATGTTTCTGTTTTAATGTTTAGATCTTTGACCCACTTTGATTTTAGTTTAGTACATGGTGAGAGACTTGTATCTAGTTTTAGTTTTCGGCATGTGGCCAGCCAATTTTTCCAGCACCATTTGTTAAAGAGGCTATCTTTCTTCCAGTGAGGGTATTTGGCTCCTTTGTCAAAGATGAGGTATTTGAGTGTGTTTGGTGTGGTTTCTGCATCCTCCAATCTATTCCATTGATCCTCAGGTCTGTCTTTTTGCCAGTACCATGCTGTTTTTGTCACTGTAGCTTTATAGTATAGTTTTAGGTCGGGAACTGTGATGCCCCCTGCCTTTCCCCTGTTGCTTAGGATCGTTTTTGCTATTCTTGGTCTGTTTTGGTTCCAGATGAAATTCATGATTGTACTTTCTAGTTCTTTGACGTATGTTAGTGCTATCTTGTTTGGAATTGCATCGAATCTGTATAGTAATTTAGGAGGAAGTATAGCCATTTTCACTGCGTTGGTTCTTCCTACCCAGGAACATGGGCTATCTTTCTATTTTCTGATATCCCTTTCAATTTCCTTTTTTACAGTGCTGTAGTTTTCGATGTAAAGATCTTTTACTTCCTTTGTTAGATTCCTAAGTATTTTATTTTTTTGTGTGCAATTGTGAAAGTTATATCATCTGTTATTCCTTTTTCAGTGGGTTTATTTTTTGTGTATAGGAATGCTATTGACTTTTGGGTGTTGACTTTGTATCTGGCAACGGAACTGAATTTCGTTATTAAATCTAGAAGTTTTTTGGTGGAGTTTTTTGGGTCTTCTATGTAGAGTATCATGTCATCCGCAAATAACGATAGTTTAACTTCTTCCTTTCCTATCTTTATTCCTTTTATTTCTTTCTCTTGTCTAATTGCTCTGGCTAATGTTTCCAGAACTATGTTGAATAATAGTGGTGATAATGGGCAACCTTGTCTTGTTCCAGATTTTAGTGTGAAAGCTTCCAGTTTCTGTCCATTTAGTGTGATGCTGGCCATTGGTTTGTCATATATGGCTTTTATTAGATTTAGATATACACCATCTATTCCTATTTTCTGTAGTGTTTTTATCATGAATGGGTGTTGGATTTTGTCAAATGCTTTTTCTGCACCTATTGAGATGATCATGTGATTTTTGTTTTTAACTTTGTTGATATGGTGTGTTACATATATTGATTTATGTTGGATTCTTTCTTTTCTCATCCTTCTGTCCATCCATCTATCTATCTATTCATTATATTGGAAAACAACTATTGAACACCTAGTTTCCCGATTCTTTTCTGGGTGTATGGTCCCTGCCTTCAAAGGTTTACACACCTATGAAGATGACTATCATTTAAGTATTAACTTATGATCTTATTTCCTTACTTGGAATGTTCAGTGACTCAGTGATGCACTATTTTCATTTTGGTTTTAGAATTTAAACATGTTTTATCAAGCTGTCTCTGTTCTTTTTAACTCCATCCTTTCAGGATTCCAGGAACACCCATACTTAGTCCCAATGCTGGACTCTTGTGGCTGTTGTCATGAGGACCCCGTAGACTGCTCCTCTTCAAATGTGCATTGGCTGTGGATCATACCGCCTATCTCTGATTCTTTTTTGTAATGTGTTTTTGCTATTGTTTCATGAATATTGGCCTTTTATTTGGAATGTGTGTGCAGCTCCTTGGAACCAAGATCATCATTTTGATCTCTGCATGTCCTCCTTCTCCCTCCCAAGACCCAGGATCAAGTCTGAAAGTGTGCTTATTTTATCCCCTTATCAATTCTGTCTAAATAGTCAACTGAAGATCAGCCCAAGTGAAAAGGACGCACATGGTCAGCATATTTTATAGGCTTCTGGTCATATTATTAAAAACAGGAAAGCTGATGTTGAATTTTTAATGTTAATCAGAAAGGAGGAGTAAGATACAATAGGTGTCTTTAACTATACTGTCCTGGCTGCTTTGAAGGCCTGAATCAATTCCAAACATGAACCTTTCATAGTCTTTTTGACTTTGAGGAGGAGCCAAAAGTCAAACTGTGCCAAACTTTTTTAAAATTTTAGCATTCACTATGTATTTCGATCACCCCTTGTATATGATTTGGTTGATGCTATTAAAATAACTTGTAAACTTCTTAGTGACAAGCCGTGAGTAAACACCTAAATTAGAATCTTAAGAAATGGAAGCAAAGCAATAAGATACAGAAATACATAAGCTGGAATTATAAAAAAACTTTCAGCAACAGATAAAATAGGTACATAAAAGTACTTACTCAAAGATGTTAGCTAGGTGTTGTGTCATTTTCAGTAAGAGTTGTTAGATGACTCTAAGATTGATGTGTTGAACAAATATTGACTGTGAAAGTTTGTAAGGCACCTTGGGGATGTAAAGATGGATGATTTTCATTTTTGTTCTCAAGAACTTTCATTATAGAAAAATGTAAGATATACCTATGAACAGCTATAAATATGCTTTCAAAGGCTCAAATCAAGTGCAACAGGATTTTAGAATTCTGAAGAATGTCTTTCATCTGGGAGGCTTGTGGAGAATTTTATTGAGCAGGTAAAATTTGGCAAGAAGATACTGTATGTGAAGATTCTGAGGGAACTGAGAGAGAGTTTAGAAATATTATAAAGAGCAAAATATATGGTACATGTCATTGATTCAGGTATGAAGCATATTTTAGAGTATTTCACCAGCATTCAGAGCTGAGGCATGATCCTTTTTGATTTGTTCTGGGAAAACTAAATAGGCCAGTTATTTACTGTCATTTTAGAGTCTTTACCTGTATTCATTTTTATTCATTGCCCAGAAGGAGCCAGCCAGCTTTTCGTTACATGTGATGATGGGTAAAGACTAATTCTTGATTTATTTCTCCCTCTCAAGTACCAGTATGTATTATAAGGGCTGCCCTCCCCACATCCAGTGGCAGTCTAGGGCAGAAAATGGGTGTAAAGATATACATTTTCACATGTGGAAAGTAAAGTTTATTTCCAGTTGTATCACTAGTACTATTACTGAACTACTGCTGCTCTTACTATTCTAATATTTGTCTTCCTCCATCTTGTTCTCTAGTAACACCCACCATTTATTGAGCAGGCTTCCCATATGTAGAGATTGTCAAACAAATCTTAAGTGTTAAACAAAGCTTAATTCATTTCATCCTAATAGCAACCTTACAGAGCAATTGAGTCTTAGGTAAATAACTTATCAGGAGTCAGGCAACTACCTTGTTGCACAATAGGCCAGAGCCAGGCTAAATCCTGGGTGTTTGAAATCTATGTGATACTGACTGTAATGGCAAGGAGTTTAGTTAGTTAGGAGGCCCACCATTTCCTACATGGATGGGCTTTTGTTTTGATCAATCTGTGTGAGAGAGCTTCCTCCTCTTCCTCTTCCTCCTCCTGTTCCTCATTCTCTTCCTCTTCCTTCTTTTCATCTTTCTTTTTTTCTCATAGATTTTGCTTAATTAAAAAAAGATTCATTTGAAGACATTTAGTTTGTATCAAAATTAAATATTTTAAAATTTCTAATTGTAGAAAAAATGATGAAGGTAGAAGTCAAATAAGATGAACAGTGTAAATGGCTTTATAGTTGCTTACACCTCGAATGTTTCTTTGTATTAAGTAATAAATGAAGTACAGTAAAGGTTGTTTACAGCTATCCAGTCATGAAGAATATGAGTATTTACAAGTTCAGCCAAGATATCCTATTTTCTTAAAGTCCATTAAATTCAGTTTTAAAGCAGTAATGAGAATTTTTAGTTAAACTTGACTGAACTGTAAAAAATGGCTGAATTATGAAATGCTGTAGGAAATAAAGGACACTGCAAAATTTTATTCTCAATTCTTGGGAAATTGGGAAAATATAATGAGAAATATGCTAAATGAGCCTGTAGCTAATTTGATTTTTCGATAAAAAATTCACCATAGACTTCATTGCTTCATGAGACAGATAAAAACTGTGTGGCATTGAGTTATGACTCATAGGTTTAAATAATATGTACAAGTAAATATTCAAATAATATACATTTGAAACTTGGTGTTTAGTTACTAAGTAGTTCTGTACAAGTGATTGTTCTTATTAGTTAGAATATAATTGCTTAATCTCGGTGGAGTGTATTAGTTCTTTAATTGGACAATGTTTTAGTTAAGTGATTTCAGAAATAGTGCTTTTTTTCTGTGCTTCATTTTTATAAAAAAATTTTAAACAAAACTCTGTTCCATATAGTTCTGACCCAATAGTACCATAGAGTTTTTCCTTGTATATTTAAATGAGAGTTTAATGTGCTTACTGAACTAAGCAGAGTTATGCTTTCCTCTTTCTTTTGAGGCAACGCCTTAGTCTTTGGAGGCTGCTATAAGAAAATAGCTATCAACAATGGACTATTGCTTCTTACAGTTCTGGAGGCTGGGAATTCCAAGAGAAGATACTGGTAGACTTGGTGCCTGATGAGGGCCCATTTTCTTCTTCACAGATGAAGCCTTCTTGCTGGGTCCTCACATGGTGGAAGGGGCAAGGCAGCTGTCTGGGCTTCTTACATGGTATTAATCCCATTCAAAAGCTATGCCTCCTAATAACATCACATTAGGATTAGATTTTAAACATACGAATTTTAGGGCACTACAAACATTCAGACCATAGCAGGCACCTAGCTATTGTCTAGGCAATGATGGTTAAAATATACCTGAGAAATGATTTCTTCCAGTTTGTTGAGTAAGAAGTTATTTCCTGTTAATAGTCTGTTCTTAATTCAGCACCTTTATTTTAGTGCGTGACATCTTACTTTGTTCACATAGGGAAAATAATTTTTTGGTGGTGGCAGTGGTGTGAGGAGGTGAATGCGCTATGGAGGAAGGGAAGGGTGGCAGCACAGTGTGTTGAAAGGCTTTTGGCCTTATTTGTAGGTCGTGAAGTTTAGTGGGTTCTCATCAGTGTTTTGTTTTTTTTTAAAAAAAAAAAAGAATAGAAAATATCTTAGTACACAATAAATAGTAGTAATGCTGTGACAAAATGTTCAGTGGTATATTTGCAGTGTATGTGCATAGGATTGAGATGGAACTTACTACTATAATAGTCAAAAGTTTTGAGCCACAATTGTAATGGATTTTTCAAGATGTGGAAAAAAATGACATCACCATCATAATGATAACTATTTCTAAATTGTATATACCTTCTTTTATTTTTAAAAATAATTTATTATTTACGAATCTTTCAGTTACCTCTAAGCTCCTTCAATAGTACTTTTCAGTTTTTTAAACATTTTCTGTACCTATCCTCTGTGCCTAAGGTACTATATTTTGCACATAAGTGGTTTCCAGTATTTCTCCTTTAACAATGGCCCTTTGCAGTTCTACAATAGTAAAATGTGCAAGTAGCAGCCATTAAAAGTTCATCCTTCATAATTTTAGAAACTGAAAGTATAGTAATGTTTTACATGTATATTAATTAGCATATAATTTTATTAAGTTTTTAAAATGCCTTTTTTGAAAAATTTAGGTTACTTGGGATAGTGTTTTCCGCAGTTATGGTTTTGGGGCTGAAGAATACGAAGTATTATTCTTCAAGATGAGTTCTTGAAAAACTATTAGTATTGTAATACAGAATTCTATAATCAGCAAGAGTACCTTTCAACATTATGAAGATGAAATAAAGACATTTCCTAACATCTGCTGTGGTTGTGAACTCACACTGTCACATCATTTTGTGGTTGCCACTGCATTTATTTTCCCTCTTTCCTGCCTGTTATCGCATGAACTGTTTTGCATTTCCTATGTCCATATAATCTCAGATTGAGTCTGAATAACTCTTCTCCTTGATCTCTTATACCTCATTGTGAATGAAACTGCCAGAAATAGTTAAAGAGGGTTTCAGTAATATAGTTGGAGCTACTCTTCCTAGCATTGAGGGCAAACTGATTTTCTTTTGTCTGTGATCTTCCTTGATTTCTTGTTATCACTGTCTACTTTTCTGCTTGGGCAGAATGTCTTCCATCTCCCTTGCTCTGCTGGCTGATTCAGAGCTCTCAATTCTGTTTTGTTTTGTTTTGTTTTTCCCCTTGATTCAGTGCTTTTAATGTCTGGACATGGGCGTTGATTTTGTGCATCAGACAGACGTTTGACTGAATCCCATCTCTGGCCCTGACCGCCTGCTTGATCTGTGAAGTATCTTGACAGTCCCCCTGAACCTGTTTTCCCACTGTGGGGACACCTCCAATACAGATTTGTTGTGAGCCTTAACTGAGATGTGTATTAAATGATCCCAACACACTTTATTAGCTTATCTCCCTTTCCTTTCCACCCTACTTCATTCAGTATTTGGTCCTAATTATTGTGAAAGATCACTAAGATTTTTGAAGGATAACTCAAACAGTGGCACTTTAGAGATCACTAAAAAGAAAATCTAATGATAGTTATTAGCTCAAAAAACAAAGACAGAACAGTAAAGCCTTTCCTTCTTTCCTTCCTTCCCTCCACATAGGGCCTCACTAATTGCCCAGGCTGGCCTGGAATTTGACAGTCCTCCTGCCTCAACACCTCCTACCTCCTTCTTCCCCCCAGTAGCTGGGATTACCCGCCTGTGACACTGTTGGGGGGAGGCAGCAGTGGCTGGGCTTCACTGCTGTTTTTGAACTTTGGACCTTCTTCCCAAGGCTGCTCCCTGCCAGGGACTGAGGTGGCAGGGTACTGAAGCTGACCCCTCCCTGGGACTTGAGGTGCTCCTCTGGCAGCTAACCAGCAGATGCCTGGTGGGTTTATCGAGTCTTCCTCAGACCACACAGCAGTCCAGGATGGCTCCACACAATCCATCTTGCCTCTCTTCCACTCAGGCACCCTTACCTTGGGGCCTGCAGGTTTTCCCAGAATTTCCTGGCTCCCTCCCCATTTTCTCTTGCAAGAATTTCCCTTAATGAGATTCTTAGTTGTTCATGCCTGACTTAGCCTCTGTTTTTCAGAGGTCCTAGAAACATATTTTCCTACTATTTCTGTAAAAAGATACTATCATGAAATCACCGAGGGGAGAAAGTATGTTTACAATAATTTTACTGATAACAATATTCTAATATTACTAAATCTTTAAGTTTAGGAAAGTTGAAACTCCTGTGTTTCAGCCTTTCAGAAACTTTTTCTCATATCGATTTATGGATAGGCTGTATGTAAAGTTGCTTTCAGATGGATTTTGAATTGTTATAGTATCAGATCAGGGGCTCATATTCTGAAAAAAGGTCGATTTACTTTGGATGATTAGGTGGGTGTGAAACATTAACTGTTTATTACTTGTCTTCAAAGTATCTGATATTAAATGAGAAACTAGCAGGAATTATTTTCTTACTGAAAAGCAGAGTAGTTTGATATAATAGGCAGTAGCATATTTCTGGGAAACATTTGGAGATTCTCATTTTGTATGACTTATACAAGAGTGCTTATATTTTATATGTTAATGTTAAAATTACTCTGTTTTTCTTTACAGAATCATAGTGAGAGATTCGTTTTCATTGCAGAATGGTATGATCCGAATGCTTCACTCCTTCGACGTTATGAACTTTTATTTTACCCAGGCGATGGATCTGTTGAAATGGTAAATGAACCTTTCTTTAATTAAAAGTTGGCAAAGAGGGTGAAGGTAGGACAAGGTATGAGTAGAATCGCCTTTTATATAGTTGCTTTAAAAAATACATTCATATATATTTTTATGGGAATTCTTTTGGGGGATAGTCACTATAATACTAATGCAAATATATAACTTTGTACATATATTTTTAATGTCTAAAATTGGATTTCTTTTGAAAATTGAAGTGGAATTATTCATGTTTTAGATAAAGCAGTAATCAATGAGGATATGTTGTTATACATAAAGGTTATTATGGTCATAAATACCAGCATTATTGAAAGCTGTTATCTGTACAAAAATTGAAATTGAGGAGGTTTGGGCTAACCTCTTCAAAAGAAGAGAGTCTCTTTCTTTGTGTCCTTTCATTGACATTTGTGACAAGTATGTCTCTTTGTTGTTGAAATGTGCACTCAAAAAAGCAGAAATTTGGGTTTATCACTGTCTTTCTCTGCAATTTCCTAGGTATTCATTTGCTGAAATAATTTGGCCATAAACAAATATTTCTGTACAGGATGTTTTAGGTATTATATTTGTAATAAGAAACTTTTATATTAAAAACTCTGTATATCACTGAATTATTTTAGAAAATACAGAATTTATAGTATAAATTGTATTTGTAGGAACAAAAGAAACAGAACATAATCTATTTTTGATAAGCCAGAATTAAGAACTACTTATATCTCATAATAAGGTAAAATTCTTTATTGATAAGTATATTTTTAATTGTGTTATTGTTTTTGGTTATAGCATGATGTAAAGAATCATCGCACCTTTTTAAAGCGGACCAAATATGATGAGCTGCGCTTGGAAGATTTATTCATAGGCAACAAAGTAAATGTCTTTTCTCGACAACTGGTGTTAATTGACTATGGAGATCAGTACACAGCTCGGCAACTGGGGAGCAGGAAAGAAAAGTAAGCAAACAATTACAACACTATGTATGAAGCTTGGTATGAAATTCTAATTTCCTGTTTCTATGTTGTGTTTTCACAATGTAGACATTTTTCAGTAATATAATTCAAGGTTATGACATTTTAAAAATATTTTAGAACAGATTCTGTGATTTGTTCTTCAATAACAATAACAAAGTGATATCCATAGTCTTAGACAGAGATGATTCTTCTGAGAGAAAAAAACAAAACAAAGCTTGTATATATCCCATCATTTTTGTTACACGTCTCTAACTGGGAACTAAGAGCATTTGAATGTAAAAAAACATCTTGCTTAGGATAAACATGGCTTATGGGGGAAAGTTATGGTGCAAGTTAAGGCTATCTGTATAAAAAAGCTCCAGAAACCATTTAATTAATAGGACAAAATCAGCCAAACTGTTTTTCAAGTTCTGTGACTTCCTTACTCCCTTGTTTTTGCCAAACCCTTTCTAATTCTTGAAGTGATTTGATGCTCATGATGAGGATTAGTACACAGGCAGCAATGGATCGGAGGCAGTGAGCACTTTATAAAAAGACCACAGATTCCCAGAATAACTGTAAAATAGGGGAGAAAAGGATATTAGATAAACAGGAAATTTATTCTTATGAGATCTCGTGTTAAAAGTCAGTGCAATTAAGGAAATGACAGCTATCACTCCTTTATCTATGACTAATATGTATCCCTGGCTTTCATTAACTGAGCACATGTTATATGCCTATCATAGGTATTTTCCATACTCACCTCGGGTCAGGACTACCTTAAATATTTATTTAAACTACAAAGTAAATAAGTTTTGGAATCAAGATTAGTAATCTGACCCAATCAAAATAAAATAATAACAGCTGCAAAACTAGTAATTTATATACTTCAATTTGTCTGAAGTGAATGTTGGTAATGGTTAAGAATGGTTTTACAGAATGATTAAGTAACTTGGCTGTAGTCACACAGCTAGAAAGTAAAAGAAAAACAGCAAACTCTGTTGTGTTTAACCCTAAATTCATTCTTAGCTCAGTGTGGTGGGGCATGCCTGTAATCCCAGCACTGTGGGAAGCTGAGGCAGGAGGATCGAAGGTTCCAGGCTAGCCTGAGCAATTTAAGATCCAGATGCAACATGTATACGTACCAATACTCCACGATGACTGTATCCATTATTTATTGCAAATATATACTAATAAAAGTTAATGAAGAATAAGTAACAATAAAAAGAATAAAACTGCTGCAGATGTGGCTCATTGTGAAGACCCTGGGTTAAGTCTCCAGTACCACAAAACAAACAAACCGAACAAAACTCATTCTTTTTCTGCTAGACTTCTAACTAGTGTACTGGTAAATACTATTAAATGGGACAAATTTTAAATCTGGGACTATTTTAATGTGAAGACAGATTTGAAGTATTTGGGCTTTATAAATACAGTTAATAAAAATATATGCAGTATTATGTATTTTACTAACAAATAATTTCACCATTTTCTTCTCTGATTATTTCTTAACTGTATTTGGGTAGTAAATACCGCACTCATTTGAATGATTTAAATAAACTTCCAAATCTCAGAGTTTCAAAAATATATTATTTCATTTAACAGAAACATAGGCATATGGAAATACATATGAATGTCTGCCAGGTACCTACAGAAACAGCTTCTATGTAATAGTTGTGAATATGTCTGGTTTGTAAATATGTTAAGGAAAATTAATAAACTAGCTACATCCCCACTCCATTCCTTTGGGAGGTGGGCCTGTAGCTATGGAACCAGCCAGCTAATTGGGAGGCAATTATCTAGATAATTCATTAGAATTCATTTTAGTTTATAAATTATCTTCAATGTTTCAGTTTCTTCTGCCTGTAGACTATCTCTATCCTTTCTTTATAAAGACCTCTAATTAAGTGGATAAAGGTTATTAGCCCAAGTTTTTTGAGGTTTCATCATAGCAAAAACAAAATCGCGGTATGGATTGTTACATCCACATGGACAGGTAGTGATTTAGTGAGAGTCCATTGCTCTGAAATGGAATATGCGTAAACAGCAAGCCGGTTTCAGGTGGAACCTGTGCTTAGAGAGGATTTGAGAATACTTTCCCTGGAGGCACAGGGATTGACATAAACTACCTTTTGAAGTTTTTCATACAGCTTTCATAATTCCAAGTATTTGCTTAACCCACATAGGCTTTATTGGTAAGATTTTTTTCAAGTACTGAAATAGTACTTGTATTTTCTACAATTACATAGTTTATACTTATGAGTGAACAATATTTTCTGAGATTAGAATTTGATTAATATGAACTGTAGACTTTTTATATTTGAAAATTCAGAACTGTCATCAGATATACAAATGAAGAAATGTTATTGGGAGAAAAATATAATGAAATCTTGGCTATTTAAACTTTGAACGAGCCTTGAGGGCCAGGTATTGTATACTTAACCTATTTCCCATTTTCCCCAAGAATACTCGCTGGTAGTGCTTGTGTCTGCAGCATTTAACCTGCAATAATTTGTGGATTATAATCCTAACCTTACTCCCAAAATTCACCATGAACTCTCTGGGCTTTATTATTATTTTCACATCACTCTGGTATATCCATAGTCTTTGGAAACATAAGACATTCTATTTATGGCATTTTATTTTTCGTAGTGGTGTTTCTATTTACAAAATATAGTAATTCTCACTCATTCACAATTAAATGAACACTGTCAAAGAGCTGTTAATTTTTTCCCCTAAATGGAAATTAAGCAAGATTATAGTATTGATATATAATAATTAGTGTATAAATGAATTAAAAGACGTTAAAATTAATAAATGCTGAAAAGCTATCCATCTCCTCTCATTCGAACCGAGGTGACTGAAGATTTAGAATAATATAAAAACTGTTCTTTTTTCTTCTCCTGGTTGCTATGGCACTGCTTCTACTCTCTGGCTATTTCTACTCAAAGTCATTTTGATCTCTCCTTAAGAGAGAGAGCTATACCCAGGCATGTTGGTACATGCCTGTAATCCCAGTACCCTGGGCAACTGAGACAGGAGGACCCCAAGTTTGAGAGCCTGGGCAATTTATCAATTTAGTGAGATTCTGTCTCAAAAAAAAAAATTAAAAGAGATGGAGATGTAGCTCAGGGTGAAGGCTCTGGGTTCAATCTCCAGTACTTTCAGTACTTGGTGGCGGTGGGGTGGGAGTCGGGGAAGACAGACAGACAGAGAGACAGAGGCAGAGGCAGAGACAGACAGATTGTTGGTGATCCCTAAACTTCTGCCCATAGACTTTTTTCCCATTCTGTACACTGTACCAGGACTTTCTTTACTCCTGTGATTTCAACTATATGTTGCTTTCCAAGTTCATCTCCTTTTGGAATCTTTCCACCTGGATTTCTCCTAAGCACTTAAAAATTAACAAATTCAAAAGGGAATTAATTCTTTTTCATTGAAAAACCTGCTTCTTCTGAATTTTTGAGCACCATGTCTACTAATCATAGAATTAGAAAATTGACACTCTCAGAATCCTGTCTTATTATATCCCCAATCCAAACGGGGGACTATTACGGCTTGTGTCTAGATGTTCCTCCAAAGTCTCATGCGGTGACAGGTGGGCTCTTCAGAGGTGGCTGGATCTACAGTGTGTGATGCTGAGATTAAGTGTAGATAAAGGGAGTAGATAAAGGGAAGACTCTCCTTGCATGTGAGTGCTACCCACCCACCCTGGGTAAACCATAAAGGACAGAAAGAGGGCCGTCGTTTGTCTCTTGCTGCTTGCTACTTCACTGCTTTGCTGTCTTCTCCCTGCCGTGAACTGTTTCTCCTCTGTAATGCCCCTCTGGCATGCCACCTTGCCTTGGAGCCAGCCAACTGTGGACTGAAACTGCTACAACTGTGAGCCAGTTAAACCTTTCTTCCTTTAACTTTGGCTGTCAGGTATTTTGTCTTATCAATGAGAAAAAGTAACTAAAACGGGAGCAAATTTATCTATTTACTATCTCAGTTAAAAATTTTATTTCTCCTGTTGTCTTCATTCTTCATATCCCTTGTACCTTAAATCATCTTCTTGCCGTCTTTTGAGCTTACTTCATTTCCATTTTTCTTTCCAAATTATTAACCGATTGAGAACTGATAATTGCCCTATCTAAAATATATATAGATCTCCCTCTCTCTGTTCTATGTTGTTTCTTCTGTTTATTTTTTATGTTAGTCTTTCCTCCATATATGTATATGTGTGAGTGGTTCTATCTGTTGATGATTATTGTGCATATGAGGTGAAAAATATGGCAAATATTTAAATTTTTAAAAAATTATTACAGTAAAAGACACATTGCCATTAAAATACCCCAAAATACCCCACCACTCAAATTACCCCACCACTTCAAGCACACCTATTCCATGGTTCTTGCCACTTGCCGATACAATTCCAGAAGTCCTCTTTTGTGTGTCCTTAGTTGCACTGTCATGGTTTCTTTGATGTCTTGAATTGTGATTTTAAAAAGTACAGTGAATATTGCTGCCACTTTGGGTTTTGTTCCCATCTCCCAGTTATGTAGTACAGATTAAAGTTCAGATTTGCCAGAGAGGCA
Organism: Hystrix cristata; assembly: GCA_004026905.1. NCBI lineage: Eukaryota > Metazoa > Chordata > Mammalia > Rodentia > Hystricidae > Hystrix > Hystrix cristata. The sequence goes on along the minus strand of PVJO010011611.1, from coordinate 1,293 downwards.
GTGCTGGCAAGTCGGAAGCAACTTTTATCCTCACTTTTTTGGACATTGTATTTTTTAACCTTTTGTCTTAATAATTATTTAACATCCAGTCAATTCATCTTTGCTTTTTTGTTGTTGTTGTTGTTTTTGATGCTGGGGCTCGAACTCAGGGCCTTGTGCTTGCAAGGCAAGCACTTTAACTACTGAGCTAAATCCCCAGCCCCTTCATCTTTGCTTTTAAAAACAGATTTTAATAAATATCTGTATCTTTTAGTATTTAGTGGAAGGATTGCTCTGAGTAAACTTGCCATTGTTGCCAATCAAAAGCCTTAGCTCAGTGCATCTTCTGCTGAGCCGCAGGTTACCTCATGTAAGACTGTTTTCCTGTGTCCATGGGGTGAGCACAAACTTTATGCTTGCAAAGAAAATATACATGAAACCATAAATGAAGCTTTCAGTTGATGTTCAGAATGGGCATTTCTATGTGTAAGGTAAAAATGAATGCCTTTTGAACTATTTCTTAAATTAGTGTGGGTTAATATTTATTCCTTTAGGTCTACAGCATTCAAAGAGCCAACAGCACTGCATTGACATTTATTGTATAGTTTTAGAACTGTACCATGTGGGATGTTTAAGGTACGGCAGTCAACTAGTTATCTTGCTCACAGACATATTTGCTGCAGATATTGCTAAGAACCTGGTGGTATGAAGAGCGTGTTTTTACATGGCTCTGAGAATTGCTATTTTCTAGAAATCTGTATCCTGTGTGAGTTTATGAACGCAAGCCAAACTGCCTTTTCTCTATCTGTTGGTAAGAAGTTTGAGAGTAAAATATTTGTTTTCCTAATATTTTGTTGTCTCTCAAGAGTATTGTTGACTGCTTGCCACAGTGCAGAGGGAGGATGACTGTGGTAGATTGTTATCTGATGGCCCCCAGTAAATCAGACCTCTTGGTATTCATGTCATTGTCTGGTTCTCTCTAGCGGTTACCTGGGCTTGACTGTGTGACTTGCATTGACCATCCTTCAGGGGAGAGCTTGCTAAGTGCTTGTTCATGGGTCCCTCTGTGGCTGGTGTGTGAAGAAGCCTGATCTGGCCTCCTCACGGGTGGAAAGACCCCTGGAAGTGGAAGCCTTGCTCTCTTAGCTCAGAGCTGCCCCCACTAGCTCACTAGCTGAATGTAGCTGCGTGAAGGGTCCAGGGGAGGTCATTACTCCCCAGTGTGGAGCAATTTCTTGTTTTAAGCAGCAACATATTGTTTGGGTTTGTTATGCAGCAACACATAGCAGAGAGCAGAGGCACTTACTAAACTCA